>WNWK01007630.1:0-92101 GCA_009830355.1 Cherax destructor | reverse complement strand
AATCAATTATAGCTGATATTATTAGAAGTCACCTTGAAGAACATAATTTGATTAATGAATCTCAGCATGGGTTCACGAGAGGTCGTTCCTGCATGACAAATTTACTGACGTTTTCAATAAAACATTTGAGGCAGTAGACAGTGATAAAGAATATGATATAGTTTACTTGGATTTCCAGTAAGGCCTTCGATAGAGTACCTCACAAGAGACTCTTAAGAAAGGTGGCAGCTCATGGTATAGGAGGTAAAGTTCTAGCATGGATAGAGGCATGGCACCAATAGAAAGTAGAGAGTTTCCATTAATGGGGTCAAATCTGAATGGGGATTAGTCACTAGTGGCGTTCCACAAGGATCCAGTTTTAGGCCCATTGTTGTTCATAATTTACATAAATGACCTTGATGAAGGAATTGCAAGTGACATGAGTAAATTTGCTGATGATACAAAGATAGGCCGTATAATTCCATTCTGAGGAGGATACCAGTGAACTCAGGAGGATTTGGACAAATTAATGTCTTGGTCTGAAAAGTGGCAGATGAGTTCAATGTGGACAAGTGTAAGGTGCTAGTTCTTGGTAATGAAAATATCCCTCGAATTTATAAACTAGGTGAAGTAGAGCTTGATCATACAGAATGTGAAAAGACTTGGGAGTCATGGTAAGCAGGAATCTAAAGCCAAGACAACAGTGCCTAAGTGTGCGCAATAAGGCTAACAGATTACTAGGATTTATTTCAAGAAGTATAAGCAACAGAAGTCCAAAAGTTATTTTACAGCTCTATACATCACTAGTGAGACCTCATTTGGATTATGAAGCTCATTTTGGTCTCCTTACTACAGAATGGATATAGATTCGTTGGAGAACATACAGAGAAGAATGACTAAAATGATTTACAGTATAAGAAATCTCCGTATGAAGATAGACTTAGAGCGTTGAATCTCCACTCTCTGGAGGACGTAGAATGAGGGAGATATCATCGAGGTGTACAAGTGGATGATGGGCATAAACAAAGGAGATATTAATAAAATACTGAGGATATGGGAACCAAGTAAGAACCAGAAAAAAGCGGTTTAAATTGGATAAATTTAGATTTAGAAAGGACATAGGCAAGTACTGGTTTTCGAACAGAGTTGTAGATGCGTGGAACAATCTTCCGAGTAGGGTGATAGAGGTTAGGACCTTGGGTGGCTTTAAAAAGAGATTGGACAAATATAGAGTGGGGGCTGGGTTTGATTAATGTTTGTACGGAGTAAATTCTTAGGTAGTGGTGGTTTTGATAAGGACCTGCCTATGGGCCAGTAGGCCTTCTGCAGTGTTCCTCCATTCTTATGTTCTTATGTAAACACCCTCCCTTCCTCCAGCCCATGGACCAGCAGGTCATTTCTAACTTAAAACTGACACCAAAGCAGTATTTGAAAAGTGCTTTGAAGTGACCTCGGATACTGAGTTGACCCTAAGAGAGTTATGGAGGAATCACTTCAATATCTACTTTCATAACCTTATGGGAAGGCTTGGGAGGGAGTGACTTCCACGACTTTGAACTCTGCTTGGAGACAATTGAGGCCAGATTATGTCCAACAGAGGGATTTTGAAGGGTTTGAGGCTGACCCTGACGACCCTCTGCCTCTTGTGGAAGGTATTGTGGCATTGGGCAAGTCCCTGTCGTTGGAGGTGAGTGGCAAGGATGTGGAAGAGTTGGTGCAGGACCGCAGTGAAGAGCTAACCACTGAAGAGCTGCAAGAGCTTCAACTCCAACAGCATCAGATCACAGTTGCGGAACTTGCTTCACAGGAGGAGGAGGAAGAGAGAGTGAAGGAGGTGCCTTCTTCAGTGCTTAAGGACATGTGTGGAATGTGGAATAAGCTGCAAAGCTTTGTGGAGAAATACCACCCTGAGCAAGCTGAAACAAGCCATATCTGCAACATGTTCAGTGACAGAACAATGTCCCATTTTAGGGACATCTTAAAGTGGCGCCAGAAACAGAGCACTCTTGACAGTTATTTTGTGCGACAGGAGCTAGTGACTCTCAGCTGGTCCTAGTGGCATTAAAAGAAAGAAGAAGTAACCCAGAGAGGGACCTGTTACCTGAAGTCCTTATGGAGCGGGATTTCCTTCCAAACAATGAGTGCTCCCTCCCCTCTCCTCCTCCCTATCTTCCAGTTGCCAGCAAGTCTCTGCAACAAAGGTAAGTAAATTTTATTTTAAATGTTTATTTAAATGTTTAATTATAAATTTATTACTTTATATATATTTATAATTTTTTTTGTTATTTAAAACTATAGTTATTCTTTAAAAATGTATTTTTGTGAATATTTTTGGGTGTTTGGAAGGATTAATTGTATAACCATTATTTTTATGGGAAATATTGCCGAATTTTGGGCTGGGTCCTGAACGGATTACGGCGAAACTGGGGTTCCATTGTACATACTTTTATATATATATATATACTATATACAGTGGTACCACTTACGTTTTTAATCCGTCAGAGAGGGCATTTTTAAGGACGAAACAAACGTAAACAATCAATTTTCCCCATAAGAAATAATGGAAATAAATTTAATCCGTCCAAGACTTCCAAAAGTAGTTAAATAAAATTTTTTTTAGAACTTTTGGACATTAAATAATACACAATTTAATAAAGAATACATAAATACAATGCAAATACAAAATACAATAACATGTCACTTACATTTATTGAAGAGTTGTTGATGTGTGGAGGAGGAGGAGGGGAGAAGGTGGAGTAGTATGCCAGTGTTTGGAAGGGGAATCCTTCCATAACACTGCAGGTTAAAGCCCTTTTCTGGGGTTACTTCCCTTTTCTTTGAATGCCACTAGGACCAGCTTGAGAGTCACTAGACCTCTTTCTAACAACAAATTTGTCCGGGGAGATCTGTGTCTGGCGATTCTTTAACACATCCCTAAAAGTGGGACACCACTGTGTCATTGTACAGGTTGCCAGCAGCCTGCAACAGCATGGTTAGGGTGATATTCATCCATAAATGCTTGCACATCACTCCATTTGGCACAGATCTCCTAATCCTTGAAGAAGGCACATTCTTCCATTTTTGTTCCACCTCCCCTCCTCCTCTGAACCATTGTCCTGACCTCTGCTCTCTTGTTCCAGTTGCTGTTGAAGCTCTTGCAGATCTTCAGTGGTTAGCTCTTCCTTGTGCTCCTCCACCAACTGTTCCACATCGTCACCACTCACCTCTAACCCCAAAGACTTGCCCAATTCCACAATTTCTTCCAAACAGGCTCAGGCTCAGGCTCAGGCTCAGGGTTCTGAGGCTCAGCCCCAAAACCTTCAAAATCCCTCCCTAGGACACAGTCTGGCCACAATTTTCTCCAGGCAGAGTTCAAAGTCCTGGTAGTCACTCCCTCCCAAGCCTTACCTATAAGGTGTACACAATGCAGCATATGGAAATGGTTTTTCCAAAATTCTCTTAGGGTTATGTTCATGTCTGTGGTCACATCAAAGCACTTTTGAAACATTGCTTTGGTATAGAGTTTTTAAAGTTGGAAATGACCTGCTGGTCCATGGGCTGGAGGAGAGGAGTGGTATTAGGGGCAAGAACTTCACTTTGATGAATTTAAACTCCTCCACAATTTTCTCTACCAAGTTTGGAGGATGACAAGGAGCATTGTCCATTATCAGGAGGCACTTAAGTGGCAAATTATTGTCCAATAGATATTTCTTCACACTGGGGCCAAACACTTCATTGAACCAATCTAAGAAAATGTCCTTTGTGACCCAAGCCTTTTTGTTAGACTTCCACATCACACACAAGTTAGACTTCTGACACCGCATCTGCCAAACACTCGGGATTTTCAAAAGATACACTAGTAAAGGCTTCACTTTGCAATCACCACTTGCATTGGCACAAAGCATCAACGTTAGCCTGTCTTTCATAGGCTTATGTCCTGGCTGTGCCTTTTCCTCCTGAGTAATGTAGGTCCTGTTGGGCATTTTCTTCCAAAACAGGCCTGTTTCATCACAATTAAACACTTATATATACTTTTATATATATATATATATATATATATATATATATATATATATATATATATATATATATAACTATATATATATATAACTATATATATATATAACTATATATACAGTGGTACCTCGACTTACGTTTTAATCCGTCAAAAGGGCATTTCTTAAAAAACGAAACAAACGTAACGAATCAATTTTCCCCATAAGAAATAATGGAAATAAATTTAATCCGTCCCAAGACTTCCAAAAGTAGTTAAATAAAATATTTTTAGAACTTTTTTACATTAAATAATAAATAATTTAATAAAGAATATAAATACACATGTAAATATTGAACAATAACATGTCACTTACATTTATTGAAGGTTGTTGATGTGTGGAGGACGGGAGGAGGGAGAAGGTGGAGTAGTATGCTAGGGGTTTGGAAGGGAATCCTTCCATTAGCTGCAGGGTCAAGTTCTTTTCTGGGGTTACTGGCCTTTTTTTTTGAATGCTACATCCCTGCATGAATGCTACACTCCCTGCATGAATGCTGCACTCCCTGCATGAATGCTACACTCCCTGCATGCCTACTACACTCCCTGCATCCTTGCTACACTCCCTGCATCCTTGCTACACTCCTGCATCCTGCTACCTCCCTGCATGCCTACTACACTCCCTGCATCCTTGCTACACTCCCTGCATGCCTACTACACTCCCTGCATCTATTCATCACTCCCTGCATGCCTACTACACTCCCTGCATCCTTGCTACCTCCTGCATCTTGCTACCTCTGCATCCCTGCTACCTCCCTGCATGCCTACTACACTCCCTGCATCATTGCTACACTCCCTGCATGCCCCACTACACTCCACTGCATCCTTGCTACACTCCTGCATGCCTACTCACTCCCTGCATCCTTGCTACACTCCCTGCATCTTTGCTACACTCCTGCATGCCTGCTGCACTCCCTGCATCCTGCTACCTCCCTGCATCCTACTACACTCCTGCATGAATGCTACACTCCCTGCATGAATGCTACACTCCCTCATGCCTACTACACTCCCTGCATCCTTGCTACACTCCCTGCATCCCTGCTACACTCCCTGCATCTTTGCTACACTCCCTGCATGCCTGGTACACTCCCTGCATGCCTGCTACACTCCCTGCATGCCTGCTACACTCCCTGCATAAATGCTACACTCCCTGCATAATGCTTCACTCCCTGCACATTCTTTACCACAGGCTTAGCACTAGGAGCTTTCCTTGGACCCATGGTAGCTTATTTAGCAGTTGCAAGCACTAAAAACAGTGGAATAATGACAATATACTGGTATGAATGCGTGGGTGTGGGTGGGTGGTCGCTCTCGCTTGTAAACAATAGCACACTGACGCTCCCTGGAGTGCGCGGCTCAGCTGGGCTCCAAGCGACAGGTCCGGTAGCAGGTAAGACGAATCAATCAACGGATGTCGCATTCAAATTTCTTACGTTATAAGTCGGATATGAATATAACGTAGCTGATAACAACGTAGTCGAGTACCACTGTATATGTAACATAACAGTGGTACGGGTAACGATATATCAGACGTTCAGTCATTCAAACGTTTATCAAATTATAGACTAGTAATACATTACGATTTAAAATAACTTACATAAAGGGTGAGTTGACCATCGTAAGTCGGGTACCACTGTATATATATATATATATATATATATATATATATATATATAGGTAGTAGGTTGGTAGACAGCAACCGCCGAGGAGGTACTACCGTCCTGCCAAGTGAGTGTAAACCGAAAGCCTGTATTTGTTTTACATGATGGTAGGATTGCTGGTGTCTTTTTTCTGTCTCATAAACATGCAAGATTTCAGGTATGTCTTGTTACTTCTACTTACACTTAGGTCACACTACACATTCATGTACAAGCATATGTATATACACACACCCCTCTGGGTTTTCTTCTATTTTCTTACTAGTTCTTGTTCTTATTTCCTCTTATCTCCATGGGGAGGTGGAACAGAATTCTTCCTCCGTAAGCCATGTGTGTCGTAAGAGGCGACTAAAATGCCGGGTGCAAGGGGCTAGTAACCCCTTCTCCTGTATATATTACTAAATGTAAAAGGAGAAACTTTTGTTTTTTCTTTTGGGCCACCCTGCTTCGGTGGGAAACGGCCGACGTGTTGAAAGAAGAAGAAAGAATATATATATATATTTATATACAGTGGATTATTATGAATGCATATACAGTGGACCCCCGGTTTTCGTGATTTTTTCGTTCCAGAATGCTGTTCAAGTGCCATAACCAAACAATTATTCCCCTAAGGAATAATGTAAAGTAGACTAGTCCTTTTAGACCCCCAAAAATACACTTACAAAAGCATTTAAAAAAATACACTTACATAAAAGGGCGAGTTTGGAGCAGGACAAACACCGGAGGTCCACTGTACTATACTAATATACTTCAGATTTTCCTATTTTTATTTATTTCAAAATCTCTTTCTTGTTTTTTAATTTTTGTGAAACTTTTGTTTTAAGCAGTCAAGGTCAAAGACCTAGTTATCCTGGCTCCCGTGGCAACAGCCCCACATTTATATAGCTCTTTGTTGCATGGGGAAAGTGGTGTGAGCCACTTTAGTTTTTTTTCTGGCTGCTGATGCTTTGGTCGGTTACCATTGCCCATGCTGTCCCTTGTTCATCTGTGATGTGCTGTCTCGTGTTGTTTACATGCAAGGTGCTTAAACTTGCAACTTTTTGGATTACATTTTTACCAGGGGTCTGAATTTATTACATCATTATGTCTTCTCAGGAAAGTAAGTCAAATCAATTTTGCCTTTGTATTCACATTCTGGACATAGGTCCCCAGTCTGCATTTTGCCACAGGTTCTTACCAGTGAGAGATACAGGAAAGCATGTAGGATGCATCCACTGATAAGCAAGAAGAATAGGGTTTTGCTCAGATTATTAACTTGGAGGGTTAGTAATCCAGGATACCCCAACACAATCAGGATACAGTATTATCGAGGACTGTCTTTCTTATTTCCATTGGGTCCTTTAATCCTTTACCCCCAGCATGCGATCCACACTAGTACACAAACACATAAGTACCTACTGTCTTCTAGGTTAATAGGGACAGCTGGTACCGTGTAAGGAAACATGACCAGTATTTTCACCTGTACCATAAACTGAACCCTGGTCCCTCAGTGTGCAAGCTCAGGTGGCTACCAACTGAGCCATGAGACACCAAGGGTGCCTTCAGCACATTAAAAAACACTGTCAGCAATGGACAAAGGTAAAAAAAAAAATCAAAGCTAACCCAGAACAGTTTCTGTAATAAGTATCAGATCATCTAAAGTTCTAAATGAATAATATTCAGTACTGTTATCTCACCAATCCAATACAATGCATTGTTTCAAATTATTTCCAGTTAAACTACAGTATTTATGTTTTGCTTATTTGATTTAAAACATCTCGTACTTTTAATATTGTGCTCTATTGTCATACTCATTAACCCATCACAAAATATTCATAGTTACTGACTGTATCTTATTAAGTTGAACATTTACCTTGATGGTTTTATTTTGTATCTTTTGGTCTTAGAATAACTTGATCTCACTTGTGTTTTACATATATGTACTGCACTGCACTGTATTACTCTAAAACCCATTATGCTTTTTTCCCATACAAAAATGGCTGATATTCTTGCAATCTTTTGTAAGGTAAGTAATCTTTAAAAATAAAAATTACATGTATATTATGGAAAGAGAATGCCATTAAAATGTTTAATATTATGAGTATCTTTAATCTAGCACGCTGTCTCAGTATTATTGTACACTGTATTATGTTTTAGTGTGTTGCAAATTTTTATACTGTACAGTGGACTCCCGGTTTTCGTGATTTTTTCGTTCCAGAATGCTGTTCAAGTGCCGTTACCGAAGGAATTTGTTACCATAAGGACAAATGTAAATTAGATTGGTCCTTTTAGACCCCCAAAAAAACACTTACAAAAGCACTTACAAAAATACACTTACATAATTGTTCGAGTTTGGAGCATCACGAACACCGGGGGTCCACTGTACTGTAATTCTCTAGCTTCATGCCAAATTTTTTTTGGATTTAGCCTTGCCATTTTCATTCTGTTCATACTTAACTATACCTATATACCATTTACAAAATTAAAAGTTTTCTCATTTCTCAGGATTTAAAAGAAAACAAGATAAGATCACGTCCTTTCACAGTTTCCATAGAGGGAAATATTGGTAGTGGTAAATCTACCTTCTTGAATTACTTCTCGGCAATACCTGGAGTGATAACTCATCAAGTGAGTTAAAGTGAAGTTGGCTCTAGCCATCGTTGAATCATAAAACTAGAAAATATATCTGAATTTTTGGTCCCAAAGTATGTTACTAGACAAATTTATAGTAAGAATAGTTAATAAGACTTTCACCTGTTGATTTACACGTGCTTGGTACTTCTTATTTTTTCTGAAATGCTTTAAAAGTTCAAATGCAAGAATACCTCATCAATGGATTTGTAATAAATATCAAGGTAATCTAAACTGTGATATCAGCACACTTCTGGCAAGATAGCATTTGAATGAATAATGGTGAATTTAACACATCGGCTGTCTCACACCAAGATAGGGTGACTCGAAAAAGAAGAAATATCTTCACTGTCATTCATATTATCACCGTCTTGCCAGAAGGGTGCCAACATCACTGGTCAAATAACCCTCTAAACTTCAACATCCCTAACCCTCCTTCAGAGTGCAGGTACTGTACTTTTACCTCCAGGCCTCAAGTCTGGCTACCTTTCTACCTCCTGTGACAGTCTCAGTTGTAGTTGAATGTTCACATTCAAGTAGAGCGTATAGATTCAGTTAAAGCTATAAAAAAGTTTATCATTACTCTTTTCATATGCAGGGTAATAATGAATTTTCCCACAGGTGTTGACCCATAGGGAAGGATAAGAAACAGTAGAGAAAACATTGTCATTTAGCTATGGATTAAAATCTGTGTTTTAACTTGAAAATGAGGTGGTTTGGGCATGTAGAGAGGTTGGTGAGGGTATGTACATCTTGGGTGGAAAGCATGATGGGTAGGGAGACATCCCAAGAAGGGTTGGAAGGAGGGGTAAAAGAAGCTTTGAGTTTTAAGGGTTTAAGCATCCAGCACACTTGTGTGAGTGTGTTAGATAGGAGTGAATGGAGACAGGTGGTTTTTAATGGATGTGCTGTTGCAGTATGAGCAAGGTAACTTTTATGAAGGTACAGTGCCTGCACTCTGAAGGAGGGGTGAGAATGTTGCAGTTCAGGTCACCTGAATTGTGATGTCAGCATACCTGGCAAGACAGCTATTAAATAAATGATGAATATGTTTCCATTGAAACCACAGTTTCCTTTCACTGTACCAGATCAAACATAAATGAACTGGCTGTCACTGTCCTCCATTTTAGTTTACTATTTGAAGCTCAAAGCAAGGTTTTCTTTCCAAAGATGTCTTATCACACTACCTACCTTTTTCCCTTCATATAGTCTATAGTTTACCTCACCTTTCATGTCCACTCCAAAATATCTGAATTCATTTGCTTCCTCCATACTCCCTCCCTCCAGTCTGATATCCAGTCTTTATTGTTTAGTTTTTGTAACTCTCATTACCTTGCTCTTTTCTATAGTCACTTAATTTCCTTTTTTTACATTTTTTTTTAACAGGCTGACAGTCTCCCACCAAGGCAGGGTGACCAAAAAAAAAGAAACATTTTCATTTCACCATCATTCACACTATCACTATCTTGCCAGAGTCATACAGATATGATAAACCCTTCCAAATTCCTGTATTAACTTTTGGAGCATTTCTTCAGAATCTCCCAAACAACTGTCATCTGCAATGAAAAACTGCAACAACTCCCACTTTATGTCAAATTCATCATCTTCCAAACTCACATCTCTCGCCAACACCCTATTATTTACTTTTTTACAATCTCATCTCAATATGTTTAACATATTGGAATGTTTCTTATTATGTTTAGCAATATGCTTCATTGTTAAAATTTCTTATATAAAATTGATAAAAAGTAGATGATATAAGAGAATTTCACTAAGAATAACAAATATTCCAGGAACCTATTTCTTTATGGACCAATGTTAAAGGCCACAATCTCTTAGGGAAGCTATATAAGGATCCTGAACGTTGGAGCTTCCTCTTTCAGTCATATGTTCAGCTCACCCGCCTTGACATACACCTCCAGCAGAGCAGCAGCTCCGTCAAATTAATCGAGAGATCTCTTCAAAATAATCGGTAACTTTTTTTGTATTTTTCTTCTATTAGAACACAAGCGTTTACAAATCATAGAGTTAATAACAAGTGCTTTGAAAGTTCACTTCCATTGTTTTAATTGTTTCTGCTTTTTAATTTAAAAAATTTGGTCTTTTTATGTAAAAATGTATATTGCAATATTAACTTCACAGAGAAGCACCAGAGCCATCAAGATCATAAGGCACCTGAGAAATGGTAGAGGAAAGGAGAAGGGGGGATACCATAATCATGGTTGATGATGAGGAAAGGGTAGCTCCAATTCCTTGGATCAAGAACCCTTCACTAGCATCAGAAGGACATTAAAATGGGGAGGATTAGGTGCCAGACATTCTCATATCCCATTCATGCATACTGTATCTTCTCTCTAAGTACAGGGACCTTGATATACATGTACTGTTAAGAAATTCATACTATAAGTATACAATGGAAACTCGGTTTTCGTTTGCCCTTGTTTTCGTCGAATTCGGTTTTCGATGACTTTTTTTGTCTAAATTTTGTCCCAGTTTTCGTACATCTGCTCGGTTTTTGTTTAGTTGACAGTGGTCCGCCATACCAAACGCATCCACCTGCCTGCACAGACACAAAGCATCCCACACGTTCTGACTCAGTCTGGCTTTGTTTCTTGTTGAGTGAGCATTACTCGATGTGTTCATCTGAAACATTTCGTAATAATCCATTGTTTTTTGTGCTTGTTTATTGAGTGCATCTGCTAAATAAGCCACCATGGGGCCAAAGAAAGTTCCGAGTGCCAGCCCTTTGATAAAGAAGGTGAGAAACACAATAGAATTCAAGAATGAACTCGTAGCAAAGTTTGAGAGTGGTGTGCGCTTTTCCGATCTCGCCATTATGTATGGGAAGTCCTCATCAACGATCAGTTCCATCCTGAAGAGCTGCAAGACCTTTAACTGGAACAGCAACAGACCGCAGCCAAGGAAATTGCTTAAGACAAGGAGGAAGTGAGAGGGTGATTAAGGACATGTGTGCGAAGTGGAATTACAGTGGTACCTCTGTTAACGATGGTCCCCAAACTCGCCCTTTTATGTAAGTTTATTTTTTTAAATGCTTTTGTAAGTGTATTTTTGGGAGTCTAAAAGGACTAGTCTATTTTACATTATTCCTTATGGGGATAAATTCGTTTGGTAATGGCACTTGAACAGCATTCTGGAACGAAAAAATATCGTTAACCTAGGTACCACTGTATTTGCAAAGTTTTGAGGAGCAATATCACCCTAACAAAGCTGTTGCAAGCCATATCTGCAACATATTCAATGACAATGCCTTGTCCCATTTTAGGTAAATCTTAGAGACGCCAGAAACAGACCTCCCTGGACAGATTTTTTGTGTGACAGGGGTCCAGTGCCAGTAAAAGACAAAGAAGGGAAGTAACCCCGCATAGGGCCTTGATACCTGAAGTCCTTATGGAGGGGGATTCCCGTTCCAACCAATAACCTCTCCTCCTCCCTCTTCCCTCCTCGCCGTCTTCCATACGCCAACAAGAGTCTTCAATAAAGTTAAAGTGTTGTTAAATGTTCATTTATCCATTTCATTAGTCATTTATATTTATTTCTCACTGTTTTCTGTATGTAAAACTATAGTTATTCTTTATAAAATGTATTTTTTTTTAATATTTTTGGGTGTCTGGAACAGATTAATTGGATTTACATTATTTCTTATGGGAAATATTGCTTCGGTTTTCGTACAATTTGTTTTTTGTCAGACTTTCTGGAATGAATTAATCACGAAAACCGAGGTTCCACTGTGTCCACTAAAGTGGCATACAGGGCGAAGATCACACTTCCAGTCCTTTAAGATCCTTTTTTAGTTAAAACTGTTCTACTGAACTTGGTTTATAATGATTCCGCCAGCAATATCTTGTTGCCTATAACACATTCAGCATGCAAATGTGTGTAAATTTATAAACATTGCACTTAAGCTTTTGTTTGTATCACTACATTTTGGTGCATTAGGACAAATTGTTGCCTTTGTTCTTTCATTAGATGTCTTGCCACATCTCTTTCATAGTGTCATATGTATAATATTTTGCTTAACAATTTGTAAATGGGCGAAATTATTTGCAAACATCTCTCAGTCCACAGCAGCATTTGAACCTGCACACTGCATCAAAGTACACAGTAATTTATCCACAAAGCCTGATCTGGGATCTGGCTTCAAACCTGCAGAGTGTAAAGGTTCAAATTTTGCTGTAGACTGAGATATAATGTTTGTATATAGTAGTTTATAAATCTTTTATACTGCCACTTTTGCTCTTTGGAAAACATACAATTTCAGAAATCATTCTAAATTAAAAATTTAAATTTCAAATTTGGGAAGATTACACACAAGAGATTACTATATCAGTCTTATTTTATCATTTCAATATCTGATGTACTGTTATATGGAGAACAGTATGAAAACGTTATTAAATACTGTACTATTTTTCAGTTTAAATCATTAATCATTAGTTAAATCATTAATTTATACAGTACAAATGGACAAAGATACAAGTTTTTTTGCTTTTTTTTTTTTACATTATTAAATTTACATTGAACTATGTAACATTTATGAATTATGAATGGCCGTGTAATAATATAAAAGGTTGTAAGAGTTTGACTCATTTCTGTACTATTATGCTATGACCTCCAGGTTGGGCTCCTAACTCTGTGACTTGTTTACAGTATATGAGGTGATCTGCCAGCTTGATTTTTGGCTCTAGTAACTTCACTTCACATATGTTACTACACGTCATTTAAATATTATTCTGTACAACGAAACCTCAGTATTCACTTCATCCATATTCTCTAAATTTAGTCTTTCATGGTTAGTTTTATACTGCGATATTACAGGGAGTGTTGCTGGGCTGTCGGATGTATAGTGGGTGTAAACTGTATAGATTTTTTTTTTTTGGTATGACAACTTATGGCATGTGTTATGCCTGTTTTGTCTTATTAATAATAAGTCAAGAAGTATGTTTGATTCTGATTGTTAATTGTATAGGAATAATGAATGAATTTTGAATTTCATTTTTTTTCATTTGTTTATTAACCAATTGCATTTCTATTTTATATATATGATCATTTGGTATGTGTTTGGTGAGATCAAAATTTTGTGGTAAAATTCAGTTGAGAAATATGGAAGCTTTGCTTTCTGTTTTGGAAATCAGTATTAATCTTTGTTTTAGGTGTTCAAGAGTAATTTGGTGGATTTTTTCCATGCTAGATGAGGCTCCAAGAATGTAACCAATGTATCACAAATATAGAGGTTTTGCTTTTATGTCTGTTGTAAGACTCATATATGCTAAAATTTATAAAATATAGTTTAGAAGTTACGACTCAAAATTATAATAACACGATTGCAAACAAATCACAAAACAGCCGGAGACTGAACCCCTGGCAAGTGAGTCCTCACTTACCAGGGTTTTAGTCCCCACCCATTCCATGGGTTAGAAGTTAGATTGCAAACAAATCACAGAACAGCTGGAGACTGAACCCATGGCAAGTGAGTCCTCACTTACCAGGGTTTCAGTCCCCACCCATTCCATGGGTTAGAAGTTATATTAATACAGGACTATATCTGGGTAAGGGGGTCTGGAACTTACACACAACAAATAGTACAAGTTTTGTATCTGTAAATTTCACTATTAATGAGCGTCATGTTAAATGCAATACTTGTGGATGCTGAGGAAGTTCAGTTCAGTACTGTTTATGGAAAAATTCCATATAAATTCTCTTTGATTTATAAGTTACTAATTAATAATAAGATTTAAGAAATGCTCACAAGTAACCTACAAGTATAAACCATAACAGTTTGAATGAAATAACTTTACTAATCTGCTATTTGGAAAGGAAACTTGTTAATGGTTTTACTTTGTTACTAACTTCTTATCATATTTATATCATATTCCATTTCCAAATGTGGTAGATCTGGTCAGTCATTCCAGGAACATTGTCATGTTTTGCAGTTTCTGCTGCAGTGCAGTCGTATAAATCATATAGGGGCACTGCCACAGTTTGTCTTTTATAGTGTTGTGGTAGAATTTCTTGTAATTAAAAAAGAATTAAACATCTGTGGATCAATTAGTGCAATGTGAAAGTTTAATACAGTGGTACCTCGACTTACGATGTTATCATCTTACGTTATTTTCGATAACCGATATTTATAACGTAAGAAATTTGAATGCGACTTACGATGTTTGCTTCGTCTAACGACATTCGTACCGGACGTGTCCGCTTGGCGCCCAGCTGAGCGCGCACTCCAGGGAGCGTCAGTGCTATTGTTTACAAGCGAGAGCGACCACCCACCCACACCCACGCATTCATACCAGTATATTGTCATTATTCCACTGTTTTTAGTGCTTGCAACTGCTAAATAAGCTACCATGGGTCCAAGGAAAGCTCCTAGTGCTAAGCCTGTGGTAAAGAATGTGCAGGGAGTGAAGCATTTATGCAGGGAGTGTAGCATTTATGCAGGGAGTGTAGCAGGCATGCAGGGAGTGTAGCAAAGATGCAGAGAGTGTAGGGGATGGGGATGCAGGGAGTAGCAGGATGCAGGGAGTGTAGCAGGGATGCAGGGAGTGTAGCGAGAGTGCAGATGCAGGGAGTGTAGCAGGATGCAGGGAGTGTAGCAAAGGATGCAGGGAGTGTAGCAGGATGCAGGAGTGTAGCAGGGATGCAGGGAGTGTAGCAAGGATGCAGGGAGTGTAGCAGGATGCAGGGAGTGTAGCAAGGATGCAGGGAGTGTAGCAAGGATGCAGGGAGTGTAGCAGGATGCAGGGAGTGTAGCAAGGATGCAGGGAGTGTAGCAAGGATGCAGGGAGTGTAGCAAGGATGCAGGGAGTGTAGCTAGGATGCAGGGAGTGTAGCATCATGCAGGGAGTGTAGCAAGATGCAGGGAGTGTAGCAGGATGCAGGGAGTGTAGCAGGGATGCAGGGAGTGTAGCAAGGATGCAGGGAGTGTAGCAGGATGCAGGGAGTGTAGCAGCATGCAGGGAGTGTAGCAGGATGCAGGGAGTGTAGCAATGCAGGGAGTGTAGCAAGGATGCAGGGAGTGTAGCAGGATCAGAGTGTAGTGGCATAGGGAGTGTAGCATTCATGCAGGGAGTGTAGCATTCATGCAGGGAGTGTAGCATTCATGCAGGGAGTGTAGCATTCATGCAGGGAGTGTAGCATTCATGCAGGGAGTGTAGCATTCATGCAGGGAGTGTAGCATTCATGCAGGGAGTGTAGCATTCATGAGAGTGTAGCATCATGCAGGAGTGTAGCATTCATGCAGGAGTGAGCATTCATGCAGGAGGTAGCAACTATGCAGGAGTGTAGCATTCAAGAAAGGAGTAACCCCAGAAGAACTTGGTACTGAGTGTTATGGAAGGATTCCTTCAAACACTAGCATACTACTCCACCTTCTCCCTCCTCCCGTCCTCCACACATCAACAACTCTTCAATAAATGTAAGTGACATGTTATTGTTCAATATTTACATGTGTATTTAGGTATTCTTTATTAAATTCTTTATTATTTAATGTCAAAAAGTTCTAAAAAATATTTTATTTAACTACTTTTGGAAGTCTTGGACGGATTAAATTTATTTCCATTATTTCTTATGGGGAAAATTGATTCGAGTAACGATTGTTTCGCCTTAAGATATGCCCTCTCTGACGGATTAATATCGTAAGTCGAGGTACCACTGTAATTGATTTGCTAACCATGACACACACACACACACACACAGGGCCAGGAGCTGAGTCTCGACCCCTGCAACCACTAATAGGTGAGTACACACACACACACACATGCACGTACGCACGCACGTACGTTACATACAGTACTGTAACTTTTACTCTTCGCTCAGATGGAAGTGGTAAGTGCTACAGTTGCTTGAAATACTGAAGATGGAATGCTATAAACTACTGCACCTGTAGTTAAAAATAGGTAATTACATTATCATGTCAGTGAGATCAATTTATTGTGGTCAACTGTGTTGACCAGAATAAATATGAAAATAATTTGTTCATCATAAACTTCCAGATACTGTTTTGTGGAGAGCGGCCATGACTGTGGACATCTCAAAGACGCTGAGTACAGTGTTTTGTGTGAATACTATGACTTACTGGAGTCCCAGTTGGACATTGGGGTTGACCTTATTGGTGAGTGACATTTATATACAGTAATATAGTTTTTTTTTTATATTAGGTATTCAGTGATTCTTACTATAGTAATAGCTGATTTATACTGCCATGCTGTGCTATGGCAATATTATAAACAGTAAAGTGTTGTATGACCCTGGTAGCTTTAGCTCTTAGTTCTGATTATAAAAATAATAATCATAATAACCAGTAAGTTAATACAAGGATATAGTGTATGTACTATTCAACATAGATTT
Source organism: Cherax destructor (assembly GCA_009830355.1). Lineage (NCBI taxonomy): Eukaryota > Metazoa > Arthropoda > Malacostraca > Decapoda > Parastacidae > Cherax > Cherax destructor. Next base: position 75,439 of record WNWK01007630.1, on the reverse strand, counting down.
GGGAAAATAATGCAACTTTTTTCTTGCATCTTGTCAAGACATAGTGTATGCAGTGGATGGTCATGATTGTGGTGGACTCAACAGTACAAAAATAACAAGCATTAATGAATAAAGCAGATGTATCTATGACCTGCATGTGTTTTCTAATTTATTCAATTTAGCACATATAGTGGGATATGCGTGTCGTAAGAGTCGACTAAAATGCCGGGAGCAAGGGGCTAGTAACCCCTTCTCCTGTATACATTACTAAAGTTAAAAAGAGAAACTTTTGTTTTTCTCTTTGGGCCACCCCGCCTTGGTGGGAAACGGCCGATTTGTTGAAAGAAGTGGGATATGGCAGGTGCATTGAAAAAAAAAAGTGTACTTCTGCTTGAAGGTTGAGCACTGTTTTAAATAATAAATTTCTATGTGCAGTTTCAATGGTTATCATTTTTTCTTTGTTCATTTGTATGAATATATGAAATTAACTGCATGTGTTATAATTTAATCAATTTATTTTTGCTATTTTCAGTGTACTTAAGATCAACACCTGAAATAGTACACAGCAGGATGCTAAGGAGAGGTCGATCTGAGGAGGCTGGTGTCCCTCTTGAGTACTTACAGGTGGTGGGTATCTATTGACTTTACTTCCCATTTATCTTGTAGATATTTGTGCACACAGACACTAATATATGAAATTTCACTTGCCAGATATTTACTTTAACAAAGGGTAGATAGAGATAAGTGGATGCTGAGTGGTAGCGAGTTGATTTCGTGAATAGTGGACGGAGGATGAAGCTTCCTATATTTCTTGCTCTGAATGACCTACATGGGTTTAGTGCTTCAATTAAAAAAAATGGGAGAGGAGGGCAGAGGAACATTTGAAAAGTGTCGTAATGAAACCATTAGTTTTTACAAAATTTTAATTTTATATGATTGGTGATGGGAAGTACAGTGCCTACACTCAAGGAGGGGATATTTACACTTTTGAATTGTAGTACAGTATAGGCATCCCTCTGGTAAGACAGTGATGGAATGAGTGATGTTCAAAGTGTTTATTTTTTGGGCATCCGTGACTTGATGGGGAAATGACCAGCATATTAAAAAAAAAATCACTGGTGAGGGTGGCGTTTGGTTTTTGTACTAGAAAGTGGTACGTATAGACTGGCTCTTGAGGATTTTGGGGAAAAACAGCTGGCAGTCCACAAATTAAATTGTTACTTTATTTTGTTCATTTTTTTTTTAGCATACCAGCTGTCTCCCACCTAGGCAGGGTGACTTAAAAAGAAAAACAAAAGTTTTTCTTTTTAAATTTAATAATTGATACAGGAGAAGGGGTTACTAGCACCTTGCTCCCAGCATTTTAGTCGCCTCTTACATGCATGGCTTATGGAGGAAGGATTCTTTTCCACTTTCCCAGGAAAGCACCCTAATCTCAATGAACAGTTCTGGCACCTTTACCTTTTATCATCTTCAGAGCAGATGCAGATAAAAAATACTTGCCACAGCTTTGTATCATTTGCAGATTATGTGTGAATGATGGTGAAAGTGTTTTTCTATTTTTGGTGTTATTGGCCATCTCCCACCCTGCCTCGGTGGAAGATGGCCATTGTGTTAAAAAAAATGAAAATAAGCATGAAAGTCACGTTGATAGAGGACATGGAACAATTGCCAGTGGGCAGTAGAAAACAGCATTGTGTTCAATGGTGACAAATTCTAACTATTCAGTCATGCAAAAAAAAAAAAAAACTCAGAAGGTACATGGTATACAGAACACAGAAATAGAAAGATAGAAAAGAACATGTGAAAGACCCAAGTACTACAGTGGACCCCCGGATTACGTACTGCTCCAAACTCGAACAATTATGTAAGTGTATTTTTGTAAGTGCTTTTGTAAGTGTATTTTTGGGGGTCTAAAAGGACTAATCTAATTTACATCATTCGGTAACGGCACTTGAACAGCATTCTGGAACGAAATAATGACGTAATCCGGGGGTCCACTGTACAGTGGTACCTCTACTTACTAGCAGCTCCCAACTCGAACAATTATGTAAGTGTATTTTTGTAGGTGCTTTTGTAAGTGTATTTTAGGGGGTCTGAAATGGATTAACCTAATTTTCATTATTTCTTATGGGAACAAATTCTTTCAGTATCGGCACTTGAATAGCCGTCTGGAATGAATTAAGCTCGTAAGTAGAGGTACCACTGTATAATGATGTCAGCAGACTTATTATTTAGACAACACTAAAAGACAAATGTTGCAAAAGGTAGAAAAATGTTGGGTGGATAATAAGAACTTTCAAAACAGGAGAAATACAGTGGACCTCCGAGTTTCGGTCACCTCGGAAATCAAACAATTTTGTAAGTGCTTTTGTAAGTGTATTTTTGGGGGTCTGAAATGGACTAACCTACTTGACATTATTCCTTAACCCTTAAACTGTCCACACGTAGATCTACGTTCACTCGCGCACTGCTCCGAATATTTTGAAAAAAAAAATCTTTTTTTTTTTTAAATGAAGAGCACATTTTTATAAACAGGATAGGCTAAAAAAAAAATTTTAGGGCCAGTACTTACCGAGATATAAGCCCGACAAGTTGGTGCTGGATGCTCACCTGATGGCAACAACAAGTCCTGCCTCTTGCGGAAGTAATGCCGATGTACTTTTTTTCTAGTTTTTATTTTAATTTATACAATTTTTATGTTCTGGTAATTACAATTTATAATAGTTCTTGTGATTTCATAGCCAATCTTTGTTCTAACACTAATATTAGGTACTGAAATAGTACTCAAATAGTCACAATGACACCAACAGGTGAACAATTTCACCTGCCTTAGTCATTTACTATTGTCTATAAATATATACAAAGTATTTATATGTCCCAGCAATGTTTTAGACATCCTGGAGTATATATGAAACTCCTTGAAGAATGGTGTTATGACAATTGTCAGATAACTACTGATAAGGCAGTGACATTAATGAATGTGTGCAAGGAACCCTTGCTTTGTTTTTACTGTCTGTATCTGTCTATCTATCTATCTGTCTGTCTATCTGTCTGTCTATCCATCTGTTTATCTATTTATCTGTCTATCAATCTGTCTATCTATCTGTCTATCTGTGTTTCTATCTATCTGTCTATCTGTGTTTCTATCTATCTGTCTATCTGTGTTTCTATCTATCTGTCTATCTGTGTTTCTATCTATCTGTCTATCTGTGTTTCTATCTATCTGTCTAGCTCGGCTTATCTGTCTTTGTTTGCCTGCCTATGTGTGTCTGGAGTATAATATGAAACTCCTTGACGAATGGTGTTATGACAAGTGTCAGATAACACTGACAGCCCAATGACATTGATGAATGAATGTGCGCAGGGAACCCTCGCTTTGTTTTCACTGTCTATCTGTCTATCTATCTGTCCATCTGTCTATCTGTCTGTGTCTCTGTCTAGCTCTGCTTATCTGTCTTTCTGTCTGCCTGTGTGTGCCTGGAGTATATGAAACTCCTTGAAGAATGGTGTTATGACAAGTGTCAGATAACACTGACAGCCCAATGACATTGATGAATGGGAGCAGGGAACCCTCTCCTTGTTTCCACTGTCTATCTAGCTCTGCTTATCTGTCTTTCCGTCTGCCTGTGTGTGTGTCTTTCCGTCTGCCAGTGTGTGTGTGTGTATCTTTCCATCTGCTTGTCTCAGTCTGAGTGCGGCTCGTAAGCCAACAGGTATTATACGCGATGCAGAAGTGACAATGCGTATTACTTGCCAGTCATGCGTATTATGTCTTATATCTACAAGCATTGTATAGCATTTTGCCTGGAATTTTTGGGTTATCCTAGGTAATTTACACTATGTATAATAACTCTACTTATGTGTACATGTGAGAGAGAGAGATATTACAGATATATATAGATAGACAGAGATATAGACAGATACAGAGATATAGGACAGATAGATATAAACAGAGATATAGACAGATATAGACACAGAGACAGCCAGAGACAGCCAAAGCCAGCCTGCCGAATATATAAGAACATAAAAAAGAAGGAACACTGCAAAAGGCCTACTGGCCCATGCAAGGCAGGTCCATGTCACCCCCCAGCTTAGACCAATGACCCACCTAGTCAGGTCACATCCTCTGAAGGAAGGAGCACAGCATCAGACCTAGTAGCACAAGCTAGTCAGGTCCAACTCACACCCACCCACAGCCACTCATGTATTTATCGAACCTATTTTTACTTTCCTCTTATAAGGGGAGTGTTAATGCAACATGACATCAGTGAATCCATGGTGTTTGCCACATTATTTGCTCTAACTGGCACTCAATTGAACTAGTGCTCCCACAAGGTACTAAGTGGTCCCAGATTTTTTTAATACTGCGCACACTGAGGGCGCAGACCCATTCTCTCATGTCTAGGCAACTCAGGCCTATTGCACTAAATTTGAAGGAATGAAAAATAAAACGTAGATCTACGTTCGGAGCAGTACGCATACAAACGTATATCTACGTTTGGACAGTTAAAGGGTTAAGGGAGTAAATTCGTTCAGTAATGGCACTTGAGCAGCCTTTTGGAATGAATTATGACCGAAACTCAGGGGTCCACTGTATTGCCAATTGTAAGACTGTTCACCTAGAGTACTATTCAGTGGTGATGGCTCCATTCAGGGAAGGAGAGATATCCAGGCTGGAGCAGCTACAGGGATTATTTACAGCTCACACAGAGTCAGTGAAACATATAAACTATTAGGAATGCTTAAAAGTACTGAATACAGTGGACCCCCGCCTAACGAGCACCCCGGAAATTGTACAATTATGTAAGTATAATATTGTAAGTGCTTGTGGAAGTGTATTTTTGGGGGTCTGAAATAGACTAACCTACGTGACATTATTTCTTAAGGAAGTAAATTCGTTCGGTAATGGCACTTGAGCAGGCTTCTGGAATGAATTTTGCTCGTTAGGCGGGGGTCCACTGTATATACTTTCTGGAGACATTACATAATAATATTTACACAGATACGTACCAGAAGACGTGCACACTACCAAATCCATTGAGAACCAGGGGAGCCATGAATACAATATGAGAACTTTGTATCAACATCTGTGAGCCCAGACTGTTCAACACACTGCTGACAGATATCAAGTGTAAAAGTCTTCATGAGACAGTGGGATCACTTCCTCTGCCATGTGCCAGAGGAACCAGGCTGTGGTGACTGTGAGGCCAATGGACTACCAGCAGCAACAGCCTGGTTGACCAGGCAACCACCAGAGTAACCTGGACCCAGGCTGGGTTGTGGTAATAAGACAAAAACAGTTTCAAAGTCAGTCACAGCTATATCATAGGTAGGGGTCATACAGCATATGGTGAATGGAGAGTAAGTAGGATTGTTCCAGGGAAGGGCAAGGTAGTTGCAGTTACATGGATTGAGAGCCCTTTCTTTGGCATCAGAGCACTTCCTTGAAGAATTTATTTTGCTGAGATATAACATTTGTTTACATTCCATCCTTTAAAATGAATTTTAAATATATAGCAAGTGATAAGAAATGCATTATAATGCAAATGCTAAGAAGAGCATTACAATAATTCATAAACAAAACTGGATATATTGTAACAAGTCACTGCTAGCAATTGCTTATTGGCATTATATGAAATTGTAACCCAAGAAATATATTGAAGGATCAGGCTATTACTTTATTATGGCTCTAATGTAATATAATTTTATTAATTAATAGTAACAAAGACCTGCAAATAGGATGTTTGTGAGTGAGGACAAGGAAGGTTCAGGAGAAAACAGAGGAACTACTCTCAGTTTTCACAACATCATTATTCTGTTCCCCAAAATATAGTGCTAAATCTTTAAGGATCATACAGCAGTTTTCACAAGAGTAGTTAGTAAAACACTGCTGCATTTTAGATAATGGGTTTTTACAGTGAATGGTTTCCTTGAATTTATTTGTGCTGATAAAGCGAGCCCTGAAGAAAAAACTCAACTCTTTAATTAGAATCATTTTCATTTGTTGTTGGAATAAGCATTATTGTAATTATCATCACTCTTAGTTAGGAGCCACTGATTTGGTATTTTACCAAGAGATGTATCCAGTATGGGTAGTGGGGAGAAATAGTATAAAATACCAGTGTGATAGACGAGGGCACATATGCAGTATAATGCGATTCTTTATTACCTGGAGTTTACCTGGAGAGAATTCCAGGGGTCAACGCCCCTGCGGCCCGGTCTGTAACCAGGCCTCATGTTGGAACAGAGCCTGATCAACCAGGCTGTTACTGCTGGCCGCACGCAGTCCAACGTACAAACCACAGCCTGGCTGGTCAGGTACCGACTTTAGGTGCCTGTCCAGTGCCTGCTTGAAGACAGCCAGGGGTTTGTTGGTAATCCCCTTGATGTATGCTGGGAGGCAGTTGAACAATCTTGTACCCCTGACACTTATTGTGTTGTCCCTCAACGTGCTAGTGGCACCCCTGCTTTTCATTGGGGGGATGTTACATCGCCTGCCGAGTCTTTTGCTTTCGTAGGGAGTGATTCTCGTGTGCAAGTTTGGTACTAATCCCTCGAGAATTTTCCACGTGTATATAATAATGTATCTCTCCTGCCTGCGTTCTAGAGAGTACAGGTTTAGGAACTTCAAGCGTTCCCAGTAATTGAGGTGGTTTATCGCAGTTATGCATGCCGTGAAGGTTCTCTGCACATTTTCAAGGTCAGCAATTTCACCTGCCTTGAAAGGTGCAGTTAGTGTGCAGCAATATTCCAGCCTAGATAGAACAAGCGATCTGTAAAGTTATACACAATCCCTTACAATAACTATCACCAAATATACATGAGAGAAACATCAAGAAACCACACATGCATTTCTCAACACAAATATGCCAGTGGAATGGACCACTTGAACAATGCTAGTTTCACACAGAAACTCCCATATCCCCCTGATCAGTTACATTGACACATGAGTCCTTGTCAAAGAAGATATTGTACGTACTTCATGTCACTATATATATATATATATATACAGTGGTACCTCGAGTTACGATATTTTTTCGTTCGAGAATGCTGTTCAAGTGCCATTACCAAACGAAATTTATCCCCATAAGGAATAATGTAAAATAGACTAGTCCTTTTACACCCCCAAAAATATACTTACAAAAGCATTTAAAAAAATAAACTTACATAAAAGGGCGATTTTGGGGACCATCGTAACTCGAGGTACCACTGTACAGTGGACCCTCGGTTAACGAAAAAAATTCATTGCAGAAGCCTGCTCAAGTGCCATTACCGAACGAATTTACGTCCTTAAGAAATAATGTCATGTAGGTTAGTCTATTTCAGACCCCCAAAACTACACTTCCACAAGAACTTACAAAATTATACTTACATAATTGCACGATTTCCGGGGTATTCGTTAACCGAGGGTCCACTGTATATGCACATCCTCTCTCTCTCCCCAGTTAGATCTGTTTGTGTGAGGAAAACATTGCCAATAAAGGATCATATACTGCATTTGTCTTTATACACCAGCATGGGTACTCCAGATAGAGCTCCTTAATATAACTTTCTGATGCATACATACAAACAACCCCCAACCATTACATCAAAATGACTGTTGTCAGAATGGTTAATGAGGGTTGATTGATGAAGTATTATTATTGGAAATAGGTTTTTACAAAATTAGGCTTCAGTAATAGAGGAGTAATAGTCATAGTCATCTTTAATGGTGCATTTATTATATTTTTATTGTACTATACTGTATTATGGTAGTCTATTTAGATTATCATAATCCTGGGGAAAGGAAATGTAGTTTCTTATCTAGTTAGTATCACTGATCAGATATCTATTATTAGCCATTTATTCTTTTTCAGGTACACAATTATTATGAGAAGTGGTTACTGAATCATGAACCCAAAGAACCTTCAGCCCCAGTGCTAATTATTAATGCTGACCAAGACCTTGAGGATATCAAGAAAGAATATGACTTGAGAAAGCCTGTAATCATGGGTGAGAAACCATTATAGCACTAAACAGTCTTCATTGTTTGAGACTTAATGCTTATACCCAGAATCATAATTGTCTTAATTTTAAGATGGTAAATTACATGTACTGTATTATTTTTATATTTGTTATAAACAAAGAACTCTTAAATTCTTCTTCTTTCTTTCAACACGTCGGCCGTTTCCCACCGAGGCAGGGTGGCCCAAAAGGAAAAACGAAAGTTTCTCCTTTTACATTTAGTAATATATACAGGAGAAGGGGTTACTAGCCCCTTGCTCCCGGCATTTTAGTCGCCTCTTACGACACGCATGGCTTACGGAGGAAGAATTCTGTTCCACTTCCCCATGGAGAACTCTTAAATTACAAGGTTTAAATTGAAAAATACAAATATTTCTACAAATGATAAAAGTACTTTTTTTAGATTAAGGAATTTTTATCCTTATTTATCTTACTAGTTCTTCTTCTTGTTTATTTCCACTTATCTCCATGGGGAAGTGGAACAGAATTCTTCCTCCATAAGCCATGCGTGTCGTAAGAGGCGACTAAAATGCCGGGAGCAAGGGGATAGTAACCCTTTCTCCTGTATATACAGTGGTACCTCGACATACGAGCAGCTCCCAAATCGAACAATTATGTAAGTGTATTTCTGTAAGTGTATTTATGGGGGTCTGAAACGGATTAATCTAATTTACATTATTCCTTATGGGAGCAAATTCGTTCGGTATCGGCACTTGAACAGCCTTCTGGAACGAATTAAGCTCGTAACCCAAGGTACCACTGTATTACTAAATGTAAATGTGCCACCCCGCCTCGGTGGGATACAGCCGGTTTGTTGAAAGAAGGAAGATTTCAAAAACATATACAGTTTATTGTTCTGATTTAATTAACTTATTTATTATTTATTTAATATACATTTTTTGCACTGAGGTCCAGATAAGTACAGTATAATGTTTTACTTAGGTTTAAGTATACTCTCCCTGCTTTTATAAGTATTTACTACTGACCTTTTCCCATGGCAGTTCTTTTATGGACTTTGTAGGGAATCATGATCTTTATTGTTGTTCCTTTGCTGGGTGATCTTCAAGCTCCCTTAGGGTGGCTGACATACAGAGGCTAAACTAAGCATTGCTCTGGGCATTTGAGATGTATAGTGATTCATATACTCCTTGTTTCCACTTGCCTGGAAGTTGATCCTATCCGTGGAGCTGTGGTCCTCAGGTGGGCAAGAACAAGCTTTAGCGGGAAGTTCAGTGCTGGCTCCAGTGAATCAGTTGGCTGGTTTGGCCTTGCTCTCCACTGTATGGTGAGATTGTGTATTGAACTATGGACAAGGGATCATCAGAAGGCAGGCACCCTTTTGGACTTTTGCCCACCATTTGATCCTTTGCTGGTCACTGGGATATACCTTAGTCCTGGGGTTATTTGATTTAGTAAATATGTAGGACTTCCCTTGCTAGACTAGGGTGGGTTGGGGAAATGGAGGGCTGACATTTAATCATTGTTGTTTATGATTACTCTGCACAATCCCTTTCTGAAGCTCCGGTTTCTAACTCGCAAAGGTGATTTGCAAGTTGTTCTTGTGATATTGGAGAGTATTTCTCTTGCACCACAAGCCCCATGAAGCTTCAGGTGCTGTATGCTATTATAAAGCCAGCCAAGCAATCATAAGAGCAGTTGGCCCAAGGTTCACGTTCCATATCCATCATGATGGGTTGTGTAGTGCAGGTTAATGCTGTTACTCGAGTGGGTATTCTAACAAAATTGCAAACTTATTATGATTCTCAGACATACTTTCCTTAATATATGCTGTGGAATGGTCATCTTCCTTGTTCACTTGTCCATCAGTGACCATTTAATGAGTGCATCAACAATACTTCTGGGAACTACAAACTGTGACAGTTACTGATCATCAAAGTTAACACTCCTCTCAGTATTGTACGAGAACGATGTAAATACTAGAGCGAGGTTGTCATGTTAACTTTTGACAGCCATGAGCTCCCCTCTACCATATATTTAGCAGGTAACTGCTTCACAGTAACAGAACTCTTACTCCCTCATGATGCATGTGTTGTAGTTATGACCACAAATTAATATGCTAAAACTATATAAATGAAGCCTTACTATAGATATTTGGTATGGTACTGTATGTTGTTTTGTTCACAAGAAAGTACTAATCAGTATGGGTACTGTTGTGTTGAAAGGAAATGTTTACACAAATTAATGGTTACAAGTACAATGACGATCCTTTTAACCATTTACTCGCCCTCAGCATTTCTTCCAGTTTTTACTCCTAACATCAGCCACCCATTTACTATGCAGCACTGAATGATCCACAAGGACTTTTTTTTTTTTTTAAGTAACCAGCTGTATCCCACCGAGGCAGGGTGACCTAACAAGAAAAACAAAAGTCTATCTTTTTAAATTTAGTACGTAATGTATACAGGAAAAGGGGGTACTAGCCTCTTGTTCCCAGCAGTTTAGTCGCCTCTTATGACACACATAGCTTACGGAGGAAGAATTCTGTCCCACTTCCCCATTGTGTAGTGTGACCTAAGTGCAAGTAGAAGTAGCGAGATATATTTGGTATCCCACGTGTTTATGAGACAGAAAGAAAAAAAAAAGATGCTAGCAGCTCTCACTTCACACGGCGAGGGTTTGGGTTCAATTCCCGGTGAGGGTAGAAACATTGGGCGTGTTTCTTTACACCGGTTGTCTATGTTCCCCATCAGTAAAATGGGTACCTGGGTGTTAGTCGACTGGTGTGGGTCGCATCCTGGGACAAAGCTGACCTAATTTTCCCAAAATGTTCTGCATAACAAGCGGCTTTCTATGTAGTAGTACGTATGTCACTGATGTCACCTAGGCCTGTATACCTTGTACATATATTTATAAAAATAGATTATTATGTAAAACAATTACAGGTTTGTTTCACACTCACTTGGCAGGATGGTAGTACCTCCCTGGGTGGTTCTGTCTACAAACCTACTACCTAGGAAGGTCTTTTTATGATTTTAATACCCAAATTATGGAATGCATAGAAAAACTTGTTTCTGAAATCATATTTTATTGCAGAGGCATCAGACAAACAGGTGTAGTACAACACAACCACAATACAATATATTCAATTTGAGTCTCTCAGTAAACATGTCTGTGTTGCTATAATGAATTTTATTTTAATACTTAAAAATACTTATCACACTTGTGGACGGAACCAGTTAGATGAAAAGTTATTTTATATTTATGTATTTTAATCCAAGGTGTCATTTGAAGGGTCATATAAGCCTCTTCCAAGTTGTTTAAGATGGGCCTCAAATGGCACTTTGTTATGGAGGACCTATAAATACTGGAACCTGTGTCTCCCTTAAGCCTTTTCTATAATGCCACACATAAAAAAAATCTTTAAAATAATGACTAGACAAAAATATTTACATAAATATTCTTTTAGGTTTATAATAAATCTGGGTAAATGTTTTCTCAAGCAGAGCTGCTGTCTCATACAGGTTTAGTGTATCACTAATGTTTACATTATACATTGCACTCAATCACATTTGTTCATATCTGCTGTTATTATTACAATCATAACTAAGCACTAAACCCATAAGGGTCATACAGCATATCTGCTGTTAAGATGGATGTGACTCGTAACAATAGTTAGAAGTCAGCCATTTTAACAGCAGTATCTTTGCTAAAAAGTAATTTTGTAGAACTTTATTTATATTTGAATAATGTTTTATGTATTTCCATATACAGTGGTACCTCGAGTTACGATATTTTTTCGTTCGAGAATGCTGTTCAAGTGCCATTACCAAACGAATTTATCCCCATAAGGAATAATGTAAAATAGACTAGTCCTTTTACACCCCCAAAAATATACTTACAAAAGCATTTAAAAAAATAAACTTACATAAAAGGGCGATTTTGGGGACCATCGTAACTCGAGGTACCACTGTACCTGTATGCAATATAATTTGATCCATTTAAACTAATAAATTTTTAAGTAAACATGGGATACTGTATTTATGTATAACAGGATATGATGTTTGTATAATGTTTACTCATTAATTTTCAGTTACTCATCAGTCATCTAAAAATAATAAAAGAAAAAAAAACCAGTTAAACACAAGGCTCCATTTTATGTGCCCAACAATGTTTTATGTAATACCATACAGTATTCTACATTGCATTATCACAATAATGAATAGAGAAGATTATGATGTAAAAAATGACTGCTAAATCCATTGCCTCAAATATTCTTTTTAGACCCCTGTGGTTTAGCGCTTCTTTTTGATTATAATAATAATCAAATATTCTTTCAAAAATATGACTTGATAAATACAGTTATATGCAACTCTACTTTTAATAAATATTAATGGTGTGTAGTAATAGTGCATAATATTTTGTGTTGTAAGACACAGCAAGATCTAAATCTAATGGACAAAGTTTGTTGTTTCCAGAATTGTCAGTTATCATTATGACTGGAAAACTTATCCTACCATTCAGATTTAATGGTAAATAAATGGTATTAATGGATGCCTTCTACTTTCTATTAATCCATTAAATCAAGGTGTCACTGTATTGTAATGCCTATAAAACTGATCATAGTGTCTGGGGATGCTTTATCACTACATCACTAAGTGCAATCTTTCTGTTTTTTTCTCTTGATTAACACCTCTTACTACAGACATTATTATCCTTTCAATCACTGTCACCAGCACTGTGTGTCAGTGGTTGGAAAGTTAAATAATCTAGGTAAAGAAGTAATGGAAGCACCCTCCATCCATTGTTAAGAGCAGGCATGGCTAGGAGGGAGTGAATCTGGCAAGTGGCAAGTTGAGAGGTGGGGCCAGGAGCCAAGACTTGACCACAGCAACCACAAAGGTAAGTACACACACGTCCAATGTTAGCAACTTTTGCTTTCCCAGACTTGAATGTTTCAAAATGGAAATGTACTTTTTTCTTAAGAGTCAAACCTATAAGACAGTAAAAAATAACTTTATCTGTAAGACTGGACTGCTGAATTCAGAAATGCTTATCACTCTTTAACTTCCCAATGGTCAATATATACTCCCCTTTTATATCGGACCATAAGAGAGGCACAATGTAGTAGGCTTACTGGCCTATTGGGCAGGTCCTCAAATTGTTAGCTTCAATGACTTCTTGGCAGATTGTTCCACTCGTGTTCAACTCTACTGTTAAATAGTACTCTCCTATATCCTTGATAAACCTGAATTTATCCAACTTTAAACAATTATTCTTAATTCTTTCTTGTGTAGATATCAGCAAAATAAAATATTCAGAATGCTATTCTAAGAGTGATAAGTACTGCATTATTATTATTAATTATTTATTATTACTATCTTTTGGTAGTGGTGAAGTATTAAGAGTTTTCCTAAATGTTTATGCCAGAAATTTGATTATAATAAATTGCCTTTGCCCCAAGGCATTCGTGATAATGGGATTTAGTTGTACATAAAATAATGAAGAAAAAACATAATTAAATACATTGATTCCATTTCACTGAATATCTTGAGACTTCTTGAATGATTTTTGCAAGTAATTTTTGTTTCTGCTTATATGCGGATACTAGCTCGTGACTTATCCAAAATATCTTTGCGTATTCTTGGGTATTCAGGATGCTTGGCAAGAACAACATGACAAACATCAATGGCATCAACATAACGTCTTGCCTTCATATAGTTGAATGCTAATTTATAACCTGAGGAAGATAAAGTATTTGATTAGCTTATCTGACTCTATGGGAGAGAGGGTTAAACATTTTCCTTTCACCAATACATATCATAGGAGGTGACTAAAATATGAACTGTTTCAGTACTCTAAAGGTAATGCAATGAAGGCAGATTATAAGAAGAAAAAATGTCATGGTAATGGAAAACTGCACAGGAAGAGCCACTAAAAGAATGGCTAAATCACTTGTCATCAAATTATGAGATAAAGCAAACATTCTGGAGAGAGAAATAAGATGAGGAAGTCAAAGGAGCAAACAGATCATCAATTAAGAGTGAAAATGGCAAGTTGCTGAATCTAATAGTGACTGAAATTTCCTGCTTGAGATGAGTAATATGATTTATTTGAATGAGATGAAATAATGGAAATAGTATATGAAATAGTCATTAATTAACTTGTGAGTATCAAAACTAATTTATAAATCCTTGAGCATAGCGAGGAACTCTTTAAAAAAGGATAAGGAACCATACACAAAAAAAAAAATGTTGGCACAACCATATGTAAATTTTCTTGAATTAGTTCTTTACTCAAAATGTTTTAACAATGTTGTACTTAAAAATTTAGACATAAAATAACTTCCTAATTAAGAATTCACCAAAGAATATTAATGATTGTTGAAGATTTTTTTTTTACAAAAATGTGATCAAATATGTGAAGGAGACTGGAAACCCTCTAGACTTAATTAAATACACTGTACGTATTACAGAACTAATTTTCTTACCAATCATGGGATTTGTGTTGCCACTAAATTTCCAGGCCTGTTCGTAGTTAAAAGCAGCATCACGGTAGCTCTGCTCTTTCTCCATAATGAAGCCCATGTACTCATAAGCTTTCATACAAGAGCGGTTGTGCTGCAAGACACGCTAAGAAAGAGATAAAAACTAATATTATGTCACAATTTCTAACCTTCAATTTTTTTCTAAGCAACAGTATACTGATACATATATGATAAACAATTTAGACCTGCAATGTGAGTCAATTCTCAATTTTAATGCATCATTTTTATCTAATTTCTGTCTATATAACTTGTAGAAATACAAAGACTTGTGAATGTATTCTATTTCTTGTTGTATAAGGCTAAGAGTAATTTATTGTCATTTAAATTCTAAAATGCATTTCTATAAATATAGGGATAATTGTTAATACATGAGTAACCAATGAATAAGTGGAAAACAGGTCAAATTTCCAGAAGATTCAAAGGATTGACCAGTCTTTCTCACCTGCAACAACAAAAAGTCATGACATATTTGATAGACATGATTCAGTAACACTCATGGAGACCTGTTTTCGAATGTGGAGAGTTTCATCTATTTTCACAAGCTGATTTTGGCTTAGAACTTCCTGCAGTTTAATCTTAGTGTACTGAACCCCTCAAGGGAGGTTCCTTGATCCCAGTGAGGGGACTCTTTATCAAAAGAACTGAACCTGAATGCCTCCCATAGCCAAAGGAGCTCTATGACCCCTATGAGTTTAGTGCTCCCCATGAATGTAATATGTGTACCAAAGTGCAAACTTGTGAAAGATTATTAGTGAATATTATATTAAAAGGAAGCACCAAACCTGTAAGGGTTTTACAGCATCTAGGGAATGGAAGTAATCAGGTTTGATATAAGGAAGGGAAAAGTAGCTTTACTTCCTTGACTCAAGAGCACTTTACAGACATCAAGACATACCCTTGAAGGGATACAACCTATACCATTGACTGATATGACTGCTATCAACAAAGATCTTGTGATTAATCACCAATACAAAATTTGCAGATGCTATGCCTGAGGTGTCTGCAGGTACTTAAACACTGGTAAAATGAACGAAGTATGCAAATATCACCTAAGGAAATATTGTGAACTCGCCAAAGCATATGGCATTTCACAAAGTACAAAGGCTATTGCTCAAAGATTAACTGTTTTCCGCATGAAAAATCAGGTGAACCAAGCCATGTAAGCATCCAAGTAATGATGACCATTACATATATACTTAATAGATTGTTTAGCGAGAGGAAAAGATAAATACAGTGGACCCCCGCCTAACGAGCAAAATTCATTCCAGAAGCCTGCTCAAGTGCCATTACCGAACGAATTTACTTCCTTAAGAAATAATGTCACGTAGGTTAGTCTATTTCAGACCCCCAAAAATACACTTCCACAAGCACGTACAATATTATACTTACATAATTGTACGATTTCCGGGGTGCTCGTTAGGCGGGGGTTCACTGTAACTAAAATTACCAAAATTTCGCTACCACGGCATGTTAGAACAATGAACATTCTGTCTACTCTAATATTAAAGAATGCCCTTTCCCTCCAATAAGAAAAACAAATATCATTGATTTTTTTAATAGAAAATGAGAAAATCACTTTCACATTAAATTACACCAATTAAACAAAATATATACTCTATATCATACCTTTAGGAGTTCTGTTGCCATGTCATATTTTCCTGTCTGCACATAGATATCTGCTAAAAGTAGCCAGCACCTCTCAAGATATTCAGCATCTTCAAAGTTCCAGACAGATTTTGCAAGGCGCTTAAGTTGATTACGAGCACGTGGTGTCTAAAAAAATTAATATATTAATATTATATTGGTAGTTTTTGTAACAATTTGATCATCTATATGTAACCACAAAATGCATAGTATAGGAAAGGTTGGAAGGAGGGAGTAAAGAAGTGTTGAATGTTAGGGACTTGGACTTCCAGGCTTGTGTGAGTGTGTAGGAGTGAGTGGAGGCAAGTGGTTTTTAGGATTTGATGTGTTATTGGAGTGTGAGCAAAGTAAGATTTATGAAAAGATTCAGGGAAACTGGTTAGCCAGATTGGAATCCTATAGGCAGGAAATACAATGCCTGCACTCTGAAGGAGGGGTGGAAATGTTGCAGTTGAACCGTAATGTCAACACATCTTTGGCAAGACAGTGATTGAGTGGCAGTGAAAGTGTTTTATTCTTTGTTGGGTTATCCTACCTTGGTGGGAGATGGCCAGTGTTAAGAAAAATAACAGGTATCTGACACTGCTATTTGACAGTTATACAGTACTTTGAGTTATTATGTGTTTTTTCTACCAAGTGCATGCATAATACCATAATCATATGAAGAAAACATTAAATAAGGTCAAGCTATTAGTCTTGATGTTTTCTTCAGGATGAGGTAAATATTGTTTACAAAAATGTGCTCAGAACTTTGTCAATAACTCTTGTTCTATACAAACAACACAAACACTTCTTAAGCTACCTTTGTGATTAAATTCACAACTTTATAAACACCTTTTTAAACTAAATAAATCATAATACTGTACTGTACACTTAAGGTGTATTTATACTAATTAGTAATTTTGCTCATTTATGATCACCTACCTCTTTCATATTTTGTCTATGATGACTTGTCCCCAGGAATGCTACCCTGAGGAGGTAGCCAAATATTTTAAACTGTCTCCTGGAGTACCTTCCTTGCTACCTCTCCCTGCTCTTGCAGTCTGTATAGTAGTGTTCTGTGAAGTACTGTGTCAAATGCTTTCTTACATTCAAGTAAGGTACAGTCCACCAAATTTTCTTTTTCTATGATATAATCCTCAGTAATTTATTTACTCTTGCATATTTTACATGCAATCTTATTATCCACCATTTTTTACATATGTTCAAATTATTGTATTTGTTACTTTCATACCACACACCTCATTTCTTCAGCTTTCTTTTATAATCTACATTTTCAGCCCATGTGTATACTGCATAACCCTTGCCACCCAATAACATCACACCTACAATACTGTACATTCCATTACCTGAATTGGGTGAATGTTCAGAGTTCACCAAATTCAGGTCATTGAACTGGTTACCTGTTTTTTAATGAATCAGTCATCTCCCACCAACGTAGGGTGACCCCAAAAAAGAAGAAACACTTTCACCATCATTCACTCCATCACTGTTACGAGAGGCATGCAGATACTACAGATCAGGTACCCCTCCAAACTTTAATATCCCCAGTCTTTCAAAATGCAGGAATTGTACTTACTTCCCATCTCCAGGACTTAAGTCCCTTCATAAATGTTACCTTCCTCACACTCCAAACAGCACGTCAAAATCATAAAAACCACTTGCCTCCAATCACTCCTATCTAACATGCTCACACATACCTGTTGGATGTTCAAGCCCCTCACACACAAAACCTCCTTTACCCCCTCCTTCCAACTTTTCCTATGATGACTCCTATCCCTCCTTCCTTCCATTGCTGATTTATACACCCTCCAAGTCATCCTATTGTGCTTCATCCTCTCTAGACTCAGCCAGGATACAAATAGGAAGAGAGTCTGTCTTATGCTTAGCAGATGGATGATCAAGCCTCCATCACATCTTGCGCTGAATATCCCACATGAGTGGGTTTAGCACTTATTATAAATTAAAAAAAAAATTCGTCCTCTCTAAGTGTACAAACCACCTCAACAATCTCTCATCAGCCCCTCTTTCTAATCTCCAAACTATGAATTCTCTGCATAATATTCACACCACACATTGCCATCAGACATGACATCTTACCTGCTTCCAGCCTCCTCCTCACTACAACATTCAAAACCCATGCTTCACACCCATAGAAGAGTGTTGGTACCACTATATTCTGTATTAACTTATGCTTGCAATAATGCTAAATCACCTAGGTGACTCAGACTGGAAAGTAAATCAAAACTGCTATTCAAGGGTAGAAAAATTAGAGCCCAACAACTTACTAGCCCATGGGCCAGAGTAGCAAATTTCCCTTGCTACCTTTCATGTATATTCTTGCTGCCTCTCATCTGCTGTAACACAGCTTGCCCATAATTTCTATTAATTTCCACTCCCATCATTCTTCCTCCATGTACTGTACATCAATAAATTAATTGAAGATCAAAAGTTTTTGTTGCACAGCTAATCTGAACCTTGTAATAATGGTGGTAGAATGACTAACAATGTTAGGTAAAAGGACACGTGCAACTAATTCAACATTTTATTGTGGAAACTTTTTGCTCTCCAAGAGCTTTGTCAAGTCAGTAACGGCTTGACAAAGCTCATTAGTTGAACGTGTCCTTTTACCTAACAATCTGAACCTTCTCTTGCACTATATATCAATAAATTAACTAGCATTCAAAAATGTTTGTCTTTTAACCTAACTTTCTCTAGACAATATCTGGAAAAAATAAACTACAACTGCATGCTCTGCATACTAGTGGCTTTCTTTGTGTTTAACAATATTTTATTACATATAAACTATACTTTGTATATCGCAGAAAGAATGTTTACTAGCCACTTACCACAATGCTTGTTTACATGCTCTACTAACCTGCTTAAGTATCATGTAGGCTGTAGCCATACCAAGTATTGCTCCAACATGATCCTTGTAACTCTCCTGACTGGCAATGTTCATGAACTCCTGTAGTGCACGTTCAGCATTAGCCTTTTGTTTGGTGGCTAACAGGAGGAAGTTGGTAAGGATCTGGAGACTTACTTGTTGGTCTCCTGGCTTGGGGTGCAGTTCCTGTTTAAAGATTCAGAACAGTAATGCACTAGAAATAAATTATATAACTTATCTCTTGATACTTCTGAGATTCATTACCCCTGCAGTCAGGGGGTATTGAAATAAGGAAGAAAATATTACTGAAATAAGAACTATTAAAAAACACAGTAAAATAAAATTGTAAGGGCCATATACAATGGCTAAGGAGAGGGTGATAAACAGGTCTGATCCAAGGAAAGAAAGTAACTAATTTCTTCACCAGTCTCAAAGAGCCTCCTTTGAAGAGAAATATTTTTTTTTTATTAACACATCGGCCGATTCCCACCAAGGCAGGGTGGCCCGAAAAAGAAAAACTTTCATCATCATTCACTCCATCACTGTCTTGCCAGAGTGTAAAGCACCCCTCTGGCAAGACAGTGATGGAGTGAATGATGATGAAGTTTCTTTCGGCCACCTGCCTTGGTGGGAATCGGCCGATGTGTTAATAAAAAAAAAAAAAAAATTCTCTTCAAAGGATTACCAAAACTATTATCAGAGAGCTGAGGAGGGGTTGTTGAGGTGGTTCGGACTTGTAGAGAGAATGGAATGAGACAGAATGACTTCGAGAGTGTATAAATCTGTAGTGGAGGGAAGGCGGGGTAGGGGTCGGCCTAGGAAAGGTTGGAGGGAGGGGGTAAAGGAGGTTTTGTGTGCGAGGGGCTTGGACTTCCAGCAAGCATGTGTGAGCGTATTTGATAGGAGTGAATGGAGACAAATGGTTTTTAATACTTGACGTGCTGTTGGAGTGTGAGCAAAGTAACATTTATGAAGGGATTCAGGGAAACCGGCAGGCCGGACTTGAGTCCTGGAGATGGGAAGAGAAATATATATTAATTATATGTAAAGAGATCATAAGATTCACCTGCCAGACCAAAAAAAAGACCAGCAATCCTGCATGACAGGAGGATATGGTGGATGTTACGCTTAAATAAGAGAAAAATGTGTGCGTCAGCTGCATATTTTTCTAGTGAAGATTTCTTTAGGTGAGAGTAACAAGTAGATAACAGGAAAAATATAACACTTATAACAAGAAATAAAGATGTTCATTAGGCATTGAAAATATTAGTTACATACAAGTTCATACAAGTTGCACAATATAAAAGTACTGTAACCTTTCAAGACAGGTTTACACTTGTATGGTTAATTATCAGAAAGTAGTGATGTGTTTAGTTCATAATGTATTATGTTATTTAGGAGAAGGGCTTTAAGGTAGTTTGAATTTGAGGTGACAAATGGGGTGTCATCTACATATAGCACTGATATTAGATGCTGGGTTAACACTTGGGCCACTGATATAAAAAAAGGATTAGAAGGACCTAAGATGCTGCTTGTGCTACCCCAGTATTTATGAGTAATGTCTGTTTCCTATATTATGAATAAAATGAATAAACCTTATAATTATTGTACACCTTTTAAATATTAGTTAGCTTAAGATTGCCTGAAATGCTGATTCTATGATGATTCTAATCTCATATTGGTGTCCTTGGCATGTGTATTCTTTTTCTTCCAGTACTAGTAATTGTACTAGTGTTAAATGGATTTATTATTTACAAACTTATAGCAAAATAGCTATTGCATGAGTGATAGTGAATGCATTTCTATTTTTTGGGGTTACTCTACCTCAGTGTGTTAAAAAAACTAAATATGGGTAGCACTAAACCTGTAGGATTTGTACAGTTCCTGGGGAATGAGAGACAAATTTAAACTACAGGGAAGGTAGTTCCAATTCCCTGGATCAAGAGTCCTTCACCGGCATCATGTCACACCTCTCTGAAGAGCTATTATTTATTCAGTACGTATACTGTAGAAATATCTGCAATAAGATTAATTTACCACATCCTAACAAAAGTGACCCTCAGTTTCTTATAATCTCAAATTTAATCTGTAATGGTCATACCACTTTTGTTTTGGTGATGGCCATGATAGTGCCAGCACAAGCTAAATGATCACAAGTTACATAATAATAAACTTTTTATATATTTTACTGGAGACTCCAGCATCTTTATCAACCCGTTAGACCCCCTCAGGTAGGTTTCTAAATGCCAGCAAGGAGCTCTTGATGAAACCTGATTTCCTCTCATTCTCCCCAGGTGCTGTATGGTTCCTAGTGGTTTAGCACATCTTTAAATATAATAAAAAATTCCCATTTCTGTAAAGTGTGAAAATCTCTACCAAGAAGATAAGAAAAAAAAGGACCCCTGACATTTAACAAAGCCTTTTGTATGAAGTGCTATTATGCAAAACTAATACCACTACAAACTAGCATCAGTGCATACCTTCAGCAACTTGTCTGCTGTTCTGATGGCCATATCTAGAGTGTCTCTCGCTCCAGAGTGATTCACCTCACTATCCACAGTCTCAAATGTCTCCCCACCAATAGTATCATTGTCAGGGTTGAGACAAATTTCAATCATGTTGTAAATTGCTCGCTGGCCCCATTCTTGATCCTTTCGTGCTTTATTGAAAAACTTGAGTGCAGAATTTGGATTTCCCAAATACCTGTCATATAAGATGCTATAAATATAATCAATCCATATCTTTGGCACTTTATGCTATCTGTCTATCTAAACCTTTGATGCATTGTAAGGAAAATTAAGAAACTACTATATCTTCCCACTGAGAAGAAGACAAGGAGGAAACAGTGTAGTCTTCCCAGCTGACAGACAGAATATGACGTCAAACATTTCCAAACATCTACATTCTTTTAATTTTTTTTTAACACATCGGCCATTTCCCATCAAGGCAGGGTGACCCAAAAAGAAAGAAAAAACTTTCATCATTCAACACTTTCACCTCACTCATACATAATCACTGTCTTTGCAGAGCCCAGATACGACAGTTCAGATGTCCCTCCAAACTGCCAATATTCCAAACCCCTCCTTTAAAGTGTAGGCATTGTACTTCCCATTTCCAGGACTCAAGTCCGGCTAACCGGTTTCCCTGAATCCCTTCACAAAATATTACCCTGCTCACACTCCAACAGCTCGTCAGGTCCCAAAAACCATTTGCCTTCATTCACTCCTATCTAACATGCTCATACATGCTTGCTGGAAGTCCAAGCCCCTCGCCCACAAACCTCCTTTTTCCCCTCCCTCCAACCTTTTTGGGGCCAACCCCTACCCCGCCTTCCTTCCCCTACAGATTTATATGCTCTCCAAGTCATTCTACTTTGTTCCATTCTCTCTAAATGACTAAACCACCTCAACAGCCCCTCTTCTTTTAATATAGTCTTTAAAAGAAGAAGAAATTAAGTTATTCAATCAAGAAAATTTTGAGGATTTCACTACAAGATGGTATACTTTGACATTAATTTTGCACTAACTCCCAACTCCACTAACCCTACCCTTACTGCTCACATTGCAGCACTATGACCCATGTGGGTTGAGCACTACTTTTAATGTTGTATAATAATAATAAAATAATAATCTTGTTTTTACCACTGACAAATGATTGCCGCTAGAAGATATGAATGAAATCGTGAGTAAACTAATAAGTCACTGGCAAATTTTAAAACAGCATTTAGATATACAGTGGTACCTATACTACTTACGAGCAGCTCCTAACTCGAACAATTATGTAAGTGTGTTTTTGTAGGTGCTTTTGTAAGTGTATTTTTGGGGCTCTGAAATAGATTAACCTAATTTTCATTATTTCTTATGGGAACAAATTCCTTCGGTATCGGCACTTGAATAGCCGTCTGGAACGAATTAAGCTCATAAGTAGAGGTACCACTGTATACAGTGGTCCCTCGGTTTTCGCCGAAAATTCGTTCCAGAATGCTGCTCAAGTGCCATTACCGAACAAATTTACTTCCTTAAGAAATAATGTCACGTAGGTTAGTCTATTTCAGACCCCCAAAAATATACTTGCAACAGCTCTTACGAAAATACACTTACATAAATGTTCAAGTTTGGAGATGCACGAAAACCGAGGGCCCACTGTATATAAAACTGTTCATAACACATGTTAGACTAAAACTGGACTATGCAGCAATGGTATCATATATGCACCTACAAAAATGACTGAAAATATGATTTATGAAGACTGGCTGAAGGCATCGGATATGTTCTCATTAGCTGATAGGAAGAAAAACAAGAAATTCTATCAAATTTATAAAAGAGTGCAAAAGAATAGTTAAGGAAGAACAAGAGGTCATAGTTGTAAACTAATGATGAAAATGTGATGTGAAGATAATATCAAGTTTTTCTTTATACGCAGAATGGTAGAATAAGAGAATGGGTTACAAGAGGTAGTAAGAGCTACAAGCACCTGAAATTTAAAACAAAATTACATAGATTAAAAACTAGACAAGACACAACAAGCATAACTATGCTCCCGAAGATATAAAGAGCTACCGGTAAATACAAACTAGACAAAATATTTAAACCCACTATTTTACCTCGGTGCTGAGGTATGGTTTACTCAATACGTACTTAACTTTGAATCTTTGACAATTGCATAGAATCTTTGCAATTTACATAGAAAGACCTTGTTTCAGGTTTTTTTTTTTAAACCTGAAACAAGGTCTTTCTATGTAAACTGCAAAGATTCTATGCAATTGTCAAAGATTCAAAATTAAGTACGTATAGAGTAAACCATACCTCAGCACCGAGGTAAAATAGTGGGTTTAAATATTTTGTCTAGTTTGTAATTACCTGTAGCTCTTTTTTTTCCAAAAATAATTAGTAAATTTTCAGATTTATTTCTGGCTAATCACCTCGAAGCATTTCGCTTTACTCCCAACACAAAATAATTTTTTGCAAATTACCAGTCATATAACCCTCTGCAAAAGTTATAACCTGGATCAGTGCTTGGTCTAAGGATAGCCTGCTCTGCTCGGTCCAGATAAGGTTCAGCTTCATCTAGAGTTCCAGTTCTTCTCATAACCTCTACAAGTCGTGCTAAGGCTGGGAAGTATGCTGGACGACGATCTGTTAAAAATATAAATCACCATTATATTTAAAAGGCAAATACCCATATCTACAGGGATATGTAAGGGGTACTGCTGCTCTGTTGCTCATACACCAGTTTGTCTACCAGAAGTACTCTGATCATGTGGCCAACTTCTTCTACAGCTCAGATACGACAGCTTCTGACTACCAGCTTTGTTGGTACTATTTTATCAACTGCAGACTACATGGGTAATATTTTATGGACTCAGTGAAGTCCTGGGGCATTCAGTTTATATAAGCACAATTGTAATTTTAAAATAGGAAGCTATCATGGTCTCATATATGCATTGCTGTATAACTCCTGTGGTTTAGCGCTTCTATTTGATTATAATAATAATAATAATAATCATATATGCATTCTATCTTGCTTTTTCAACTGTTGTGAAACAGTTTCTACTGATGTATAATTTTGTTTATGGGCAATATTACTTAGCTTAAAATAAGAAAAGTCTACTGGACATAATTAAGAAATAAGAAATGCTTGGAAACACTCAAATTTCACTTATTATTGATTTTTTGTTTAAATTAGCAGTGCATAAAATAAGCTTTATCCATGCTATTTAATTTACTGTAAACAATTTTTGGATCATATAATAACAAAATTGCACACTCCAAGGTTGTGTAATATGAGGGTTTACTGTAGTACTGTATGATGGGTCGACTTCACTGTTTAACCCTTTGACTGTTTCAGTCGTATATATACGTCTTATGAGCCAATGTTTCGGACGTATTAATATGCATAAATTCTAGCGGCCTCAAATCAAGCAGGAGAAAGCTGGTAGGCCCACATGTGAGAGAATGGGTCTGTGTGGTCAGTGTGCGCAGTATAAAAAAAGTCGGGAAGCCAGTGGTGCATTGTGGGAACGCCATTTCAGTAGCCCTTGTTCAGCATGCCTAGCGGTAAGAATTATCTGACTCCTTGGCGCATCTGGGACTCTTCTCTTTCTCAGTGATAGCTCTAACACAGATGGAAGTATCTCTGAAGATAAATTTCATGGTTTTGAGGAGTTTGTGACCGAAAGCAATGCCCAGGATACCAGAAGGAAGGAAGGAAGGAAGGAAGAAAGTAAGGAAGGAAGGAAGAGATGAGAAGAAGGAATGAAGGAAAGAAGAGATGAGAGGAAGGAAAGAAGAGATGAGAGGAAGGAAGGAAGGAAAGAAGAGATGAAAGGAAGGAAGGAAAGAAGAAGTAAGGAAGGAGGCAAGGAAGAAGGAAGGAATTAAGAAAGAAGGAAAGTGAGAAAGGAAGGAAGGAAGAGATGAGAGGAAGGAACAAAAGAAGGAAGAAATGAAGGAAGAAAGGAAGGCAGGAAGGAAGAGATGAGAGGAAGGAAGGAAGGAAATATGTAAGAAAGGAAGGCAGAAAGAAAGGAAGCTAGGGAGGTAGGTATGAAGGAAAGGAAGGAGGTTGTGGGAAGAAGACATGGGTCCCCTTTTGTGTTGACAGGTTGACGGGCAGTGTGGGTGGTGAGTAATAGTATAATATGTCATTTTGACAGCTGCCTTACCCTGACTCAGCAAATTTAGATGTCCACACACACACACACATAGCTTGGAGCTTTGAAGTGCTAATTGCAGTTGACGGAAAGTATCCAGTCATTATATATGTGTATATATATTATAGAACACTCCATGGGGAAGTGGTACAGAATTCTTCCTCCGTAAGCCATGCGTGTCGTAAGAGGCGACTAAAATGCCCGGAGCAAGGGGCTAGTAACCCCTTCTCCTGTATGTATATTACTAAATGTAAAAGGAGAAACTTTCGTTTTTCCTTTTGGGCCACCCCGCTTCGGTGGGAAACTGCCGACGTGTTGAAAGAAGAAAGATATTATAGAACAATAGTAATAAACAATTTTTTTTATTGTTGGTTGGTGTAAACAAGTTTTGTAAACAATATAATGATACTAATATTTGTGCAATTATTGTGTTGCATACAACAAGTGTATATATATACATTGCACCTTATTTTGGTCTCACAGGCCACATAAGTTACGTAAAAAAATAAAATAGTGAAAAAAACAAGAAACCTACGAAAGGAAGTAAACCAAAGTTTACCGGGTGAGCGGTATTCGCCACTGTTGCCATACGCGGCTCATTTTTTGTCAACTTTACGCCTCTATATCTTGGTAAGTACTGATCGCAAAATTTTTTGGGGGGATTTAAACAATCAGAAAAATAATCTTAACATTTTGATAAGAATTTTTTTTTTTTTTTCGAATATTTCCCGACATAGAATGACAGTTTTAGAGAGGGGCCTCCGACAGTCAAAGGGTTAAATGCTTACGATGGGCACATTACCATCCCAGCCAGTTGATGTTTAAATATGATAACCTGCACTTGTATAAGTTGTGGCATTTGTTGACTTACATGTACATATAAAAAGGAGCATTTTTAATTCACTTCAAAAGATATTTATGGAATTTTGCAGAAAGTTAAAATTCTTCCAGTAATGTACATTTAAATCTTTCCCCTATGCACCACTAGAAAATTCCATAAGAATATTTTACTCAAAAAGAGCAAGCACTACTCAAAGGAAAAGGAATGCTGACTCTAGTGTTTGAATGACAATGAATAAAAGCAACGCTGCTTCACAAAAAAAAAATTGTTTTTTTTTTTTAATTGTGGTGTAGGCGTACCTCTGGCAAGACAGTGATGGAGTGAGTGATGATGAAAGTGTTTCTTCTTTTTCAGGTCATTCTGCCTCAGTGGGAAATAGCTGATGTGTTAATAAAATAAAAAAAACAAGTAATTATAGACAAAACTACAAAATAATAATTAAAAGTTACATACAGCTAATTTGAGTAATATACAGTCATGTAAATTGATCTATTACAATAATTAACGTACCAAGAAGCTGCTGGAAGTGAAACATAGCAGTATCATATTCATTCCTTCTGTAAGACAAGTCTGCCATCATCACTGTAGCACTATCATTCTCCTTATCTGTCCTCAACAGTGTCATGCATGTATACTGACACTGGTCCAAGTCATTTATCTGTGCAACAATTAAATACATACAGTGTATTAAGGTCCAGGAATGTATTTCAATCTTGCCTAAAATGAACACACTATGAGCACTCTAGTATTACATATGTATTACAATAAATTCTGCCCTGTATAAAATGAGATACAAGTTCCTAGAAAAGTTTTAAGATTTTATGCGGCGGTTTATTTTTTGTTCGTGGATATTCGGGAATTCATCATTTTATTTTTACATACAGGAGAGTAATGTTAATATACAACTTGTAGTTATACAAAATTAAACTGTTAATTAACCCCAATTTATAAAATATACCTGCATGTACAATTTTGCTAAAGCCAGGAGGGTAGGAGCATGTTCTGGATCATACTGGAGAGCTTCCTTGTAAAGCTTGATCGCTTGTTCATAATCACGCTGGTTTGCTGCATGCTCTGCCATCCTCCCACACATGCTGCAACATGCACATACGACTTTTATACATTCAATGTAATGTAAAAATACCACAGTGAAACTAAGAAATAAAACTTGAACGCTTTCATGTGCTTTATTGTTTAACATGGCGGCCGTCTCACACTGAAGCAGGGTGACCCAAAAAATGAAGAAACACTTTCACCATCATTCACACATAATCACTGTCTTTGCAGAGGTGCCCAGAATATGACAGTTTAGATGTGCTGACACACATTCCTCTGAAGATGTGTGTGCGTAAGAACATGAAAGCGTTCAGGTTTCATTTCCTATGTTCATGGGTATATTTTACATACAGTGGACCCCCCGGAGTTCGTACTGCTCCAAACTCGAACAATTATATAAGTGTATTTTTGTAAGTGCTTTTGTAAGTGTATTTTTGGGGGTCTAAAAGGACTAATCTAATTTACATTATTACTTATGGGAACAAATTCGTTCGGTAACGGCACTTGAGCAGCATTCTGGAACGAATTAATGATGAACTCCGGGGGTCCACTATATTTGCAATCACACGTTTTATTGTGATTTCTTCCAATTAATGTAATATAAAGTGTTCCTTCTCTTAAGGTCACCCTACCTCAGTAGGAAATGACTGGGTTAAAAATAAATCAATTAAATAAATCTTCTTCTTTCTTTCAACACGTCGGCCGTTTCCCACCAAGGCAGGGTGGCCCAAAAGGAAAAACGAAAGTTTCTCCTTTTACATTTAGTAATATACACAGGAGAAGGGGTTACTAGCCCCTTGCTCCCGGCATTTTAATCGCCTCTTACGACACGCATGGCTTACGGAGGAAGAATTCTGTTCCACTTCCCCATGGAGATAACAGGAAATAAGAACAAGAACTAGTAAGAAAATAGAAGAAAACCCAGAGGGGTGTGTATATATATATGCTTGTACATGAATGTGTAGTGTGACCTAAGTGTAAGTAGAAGTAACAAGACATACCTGAAATCTTGCATGTTTATGAGACAGAAAAAAGACACCAGCAATCCTACCATCATGTAAAACAAATACAGGCTTTCGTTTTACACTCACTTGGCAGGACGGTAGTACCTCCCTGGGCGGCTGCTGTCTACCAACCTACTACCTAGGAAAGGAGGCTTTAGAGTGGGTAGGGGATGTGTAGATCAAGTGTTTACAGTGAAGCATATATGTGAACAGTATTTAGATAAAGGTAGAGAAGTTTTTATTGCATTTATGGATTTAGAAAAGGCATATGATAGAGTGGATAGGGGAGCAATGTGGCAAATGTTGCAAGTGTATGGAATAGGTAGTAAGTTACTGAAGGCTGTAAAGAGTTTTTATGAGGATAGTGAGGCTCAGGTTAGGGTGTGTAGGAGAGAGGGAGATTACTTCCCGGTAAAAGTAGGTCTTAGACAGGGTTGTGTAATGTCACCATGGTTGTTTAATATATTTATAGATGGGGTTGTAAAAGAAGTAAATGCTAGGGTGTTGGGGAGAGGGTGGGATTAAATTATGGAGAATTAAATGCAAAATGGGAGTTGACACAGTTACTTTTTGCTGATGATACTGTGCTTATGGGAGATTCTAAAGAAAAGTTGCAAAGGTTAGTGGACGAGTTTGGGAGAGTGTGTAAAGGTAGAAAGTTAAAAGTGAACATAGATAAGAGTAAGGTGATGAAGGTATCAAACAATTTAAATAAAGAAAAATTGGATATCACATTGGAGAGAGGGGTTATGGAAGAAGTAAATGTTTTCAGATATTTGGGAGTTGATGTGTCAGCGGATGGGTTTATGAAGGATGAGGTTAACCATAGAATTGATGAAGGAAAAAAGGTGAGTGGTGCATTGAGGTATCTGTGGAGACAAAAAACGTTATCCATGGAGGCAAAGAAGGGAATGTACGAAAGTATAGTTGTACCAACACTCTTATATGGGTGTGGAGCATGGGTTGCAAATGCTGCAGCGAGGAGGAGGCTGGAGGCAGTGGAGATGTCCTGTCTAAGGGCAATGTGTGGTGTAAATATTATGCAGAAAGTTCGAATGTGGAAATTAGGAGAAGGTGTGGAGTTACTAAAAGTATTTGTCAGAGGGCCGAAGAGGGGTTGTTGAGGTGGTTTGGTCATTTAGAGAGAATGGATCAAAGTAGAATGACTTGGAGAGCGTATAAATCTGTAGGGGAAGGAAGGCGGGGTAGGGGTCGTCCTAGAAAAGGTTGGAGGGAAGGGGTAAAGGAGGTTTTGTGGGCGAGGGCTTGGACTTCCAGCAAGCATGTGTGAGCGTGTTAGATAGGAGTGAATGGAGACGAATGGTTTTTGGGACATGACGATCTGTTGGAGTGTGAGCAGGGTAACATTGTGTGAAGGGATTCAGGGAAACCAGTTAATTGATTTAGTTGGACTTGAGTCCTGGAAATGGGAAGTACAATGCCTGCACTTTAAAGGAGGGGTCTGAGATAGTGACAGCTGGGAGGGACTTTTCTCAGCTGTCGTATCTGAGCTCCTCTGCAAAGACAGTGATTATGTATGAGTGTGGTGAAAGTGTTGAATGATGATGAAAGTTTTTTTCTTTTTGGGGATTTTCTTTCTTTTTGGGTCACCCTGCCTCGGTGGGAGACGGCCGACTTGTTGAAAAAAAAAAAAAATACATAAAAAAAAAAAAAAAAATACATACATAAATAAATTATACAATATTTAATCTGAATTTTAAGTTACTTATTAAAAATACTGTACACTAAATTTCTTATACTGAGAATTCATGTTGAGCCATTACAATATCCCGTGTTCATATACATACATAAGCAATTTTGTTTACACAGTAACAAGACTGAGTGTAACCCAACCTGCCAGCCAACTGTCTTTGTTCAGGAACTGTGTCTGGTAACTCCACCTGGGCTCTCTTCATTACTCTCACTTGAACATCTTTACCCTTACTCAAAGTTAAGAGCGCTTGTTCATAATTCTCAGCTCGTTCATGCACCTTGGGAAGAAAAAAATAATATGAATGATTGATGCATATGCAGACAAAATAGAAAATAAAATGAATACCCCTTTTATGTAAACTTAAAAGTGTACATGAGGTGAGTGACAGATAATGTTAGAAAAAAAATTACATGATCTACAATAAGTACAGTATGGTACCTTCTAACAGTATCAGCCAATAAGGGCATCTTTTGTGATTTTATCCTTTCATTACATCTCAGTTTTAAGCTCTAGAAGCCCTTTTTTTTAGCTTTTGTGGACATCTTCTAACTTATTCACGTTTCAAATATGAGCACTCGTAGTTGCTGCATATTCTAATTTTGGTCTAACATTCGTGATTTTTTTTTTTTAATTTCTCCCTCCATATATTTAGAAGCCCGTATGCAAGTGAACCTAGCTACCATTACCTGGAGGTCGTTCTGAGGGTCAACGGCCCTGCAGCCCAGTCCTAGACCAGGCCTCCCAGTTAATAATCAGGCCTGTCAGGGCCTGATCAACCAGGCTGTTACTGATGGCTGTACACAATTCAACGTATGAACCACAGTCTAGCTGATTGGGAGCTGACTTTAGTTTTTTTTTTTTTAACAAGTCGGCCGTCTCCCACCGAGGCAGGGTGACCCAAAAAGAAAGAAAATCCCAAAAAAGAAAATACTTTCATCATCATTCAACACTTTCACCTCACTCATACATAATCACTGTCTTTGCAGAGGCGCTCAGATACTACAGTTTAGAATAGTCCCTCCAAACTGTCACTATCCCAGACCCCTCCTTTAAAGTGCAGACATTGTATCCTTCATAAACCCATCTGCTGACAAGTCAACTCCCAAATATCTGAAAACATTCACTTCTTCCATACTCCCTCTCTCCAATGTGATATCCAATTTTTCTTTATCTAAATCGTTTGATACCCTCATCACCTTACTCTTATCTTTGTTCACTTTCAACTTTCTACCTTTACACACCCTCCCAAACTCATCCACTAACATCTGCAACTTTTCTTTAGAATCTCCGATAAGCACAGTATCATCAGCAAAAAGTAACTGTGTCAACTCCCATTTTGTACTTGATTCCCTATAATTTAATCCCACTCCTCTCCCCAACACCCTAGCATTTACTTCTTTTATAACCCCCATCTATAAATATATTAAACAACCATGGTGACATCACACATCACCATGGTGACATCACACATCACCATTTTGACATCACACATCACCATGGTGACATCACACATCACCATGGTGACATCACACATCACCATGGTGACATCACACATCACCATGGTGACATCACACATCACCATGGTGACATCACACATCACCATGGTGATGACTTTAGGTATCAACATATAATTTCTCATAACTTTGTTTATATGATCTTCTGGTGACAGCCTTTTATAAATAATAATAATCCCTAGATCCCTCTCTTTATCTGATACTAATATTTTGTTACATAATATATAATTGCAGATAAATAGTTTAGAGAACTGACAAGTTGATGTTTGAGACACTTGTGCAACATTTGGATTTCTTTATTGTGGAAATGTTTCCCCAACAAGTGGTTTCCTCAGTCCGGTACAGGGATGAATGGTGGAAGATGAGAAGGAGTTTGAGGTAATCAGTTCTCTCTAATCTATAATATTCTTCATATGGCCTGTTTTTGCTGTCTCCCATTTCCATTACTATACGCATGTGTGTATGTTTGTGTGAAGGGGATGATAGGAAGGGCAGGTGTTCGGAGGTCGAAGAAAACACACAGAAGATTAGTTACGCCACCAACAAATACACATATACTGGAAAGCAACTTATTGGTTGCAAAGATACAACAATTATAGAATACTTAAGGAACATTAATCTGCTATCTCAATTAAATGGATACTGTACTATAAAAAATAAACAGCAACATATGATTAGCTCAAAATTTTACCTTTGCTTGAAGATTGAGCAGTTTTGCCTGAGAAAGCATGGAGTTGAGATCAACAGGATTGTAACTTTCAGCATCCAAAGCTTGTGCAATAGTTTTCTCAGCTTTATCATATTGTTTCAAGCGCATCTGTAGCTCTGCCATATCATATCTGTTAAGTAAATATAAGTGAAAAACTGTATATAACATCTATTATCATGTTATGGAAATAGCAGCCCATTCTCCAAAAGAAGGTCAATATTTCACTGTGGCTTAGACAGTAAGATGGGTAACTGTTATTCAAACCTTAAACAATTATTATATTTATCTGACTGTGTATTGTAGAGTGCACTCAGTGGGTTCCTGTTTTATGTTAACGCTTCAAAGATTTCTATCTCCTCTGTGTAATACAGTGGTACTTCGGTTAACGATGGTCCCCAAACTCGCCCTTTTATGTAAGTTTATTTTTTTAAATGCTTTTGTAAGTGTATTTTTGGGGGTCTAAAAGGACTAGTCTATTTTACATTATTCCTTATGGGGATAAATTTGTTTGGTAATGGCACTTGAACAGCATTCTGGAACGAAAAAATATTGTTAACCGAGGTACCACTGTACTTCATTTATCAGTTTTGTGGTATGTTATACAGTAGCTGTTTTTTTTTTTTATTATTATTATTAACACATCAGCCATTTCCCACCAAGGTAGGGTGGCCCAAAAAAGAAAAACATGCATCATCATTCACTCCATCACTGTCTTGCCAAAGACGCACTTACACTACAGTTATAAAACTGCAACATTAACACCCCTCCTTCAGTAACTGGTTATTTTTTAATAATATACAACACTCTAATCTAACCAACCTTAACCTAAATAACATGAATCAAGAAATTTGCTGAAATCAGTATTGTGAGAAACTGACTTAAAATTTTAAGACAATGGGTTGGAAAAGAAATGACCTATTTAAACTGCAACATCCCCACCCATCCTTCACAGTGTATGCAGAGTACTGTACTTTACTTCTCACCTCCAGGACTGCAACATCCCCACCCATCCTTCACAGTGTAGGCAGAGTACTGTACTTTACTTCTCACCTCCAGGACTGCAACATCCCCACCCATCCTTCAGAATATAGGCACTGTACTTCCCATTTCCAAAATGGAAGTCCTGCTAACTGCTTTCCCTGAGTCCTCCATATATTCTTGCAATATACATGTTTCATTATATAAATTAAAAATGATTTACCTACCTTAACTGGTTACTACTTCCTGTTTTAATAGCTTCTTTATAATAATTAATAGCTTTTCCATACTGATGAGTCTTCACTAGTGCCATGCCCATGCGACATGCAAGAACAGAGTCTCTTGGATTGCGCTTCAAAGCTTGTTCATAAACCTGAAACAAGAAGAACTTTAAACTTTAAAATGTATACAAGCTAGGGTAACATTTATGGATTCAGGAAAATGTGTTAGCCAGACTTGAGTCCTGGAGGTGGGAAGTACTGTGCCTGCACTCTGAAAGAAGGGTGGAGATATGTTGTAGTTTTTGAACTGTAGTATCTGCACACCTCTGGCAAGAGTGATGGGAGTGAGTGATGATGAAAGTGTTTCTTCTTTATTGGGTCACCCTGCCTCGGTGGGATATGGCTGGTTGTTGAAAGAAGAAGATATAGTATTCTGCTTTTACCTCATGGGGTAACTCAAAAGAAGAAACACATTCATCATCATTCATTAAATCGCTGTCTTTCCAGAAGTGTGATGACATCACAATTCAGATGACCATCTGACTGCAACATCCCCATCCCTCCATAAGAGTGCAGACACTGCCCTTCCCACCTCCAGGACTCAAGTCCAGCTAATTGACTTATCTGAATCCCTTCATAAATGTTATCTAGCTCACACTCCATCAGCACATCCATTAAAACCATTTGTTTCCATACTGATATAGCAGCTCAGCAAATTCACACTCCAGACAACATACTCCACCAATATTCAAAAACCTAAACTTACTCACCATACAAGACATCCATACTTTTTACTGTGCCTATTACATACATAGAACACTCTATGCAAATATTAACCCACCACTCAAACTTCTCCTTACCAATTTTAACAGGACACATGACCATAACACTAGACACAGATCACTCCTCGATGTTCCCCGTGTCCATCTAACACTATGTAAAAACTCAATGCATATAAAAGGCACGAAAATTTGGAATTCATTACCTGTCATTGCCAAAGAAACCCTGCCTGTACCCCAATTCAAAACGATGCTAAAAAATCACCTTCTCACCCAAAGCTAAATGCTCAATATCAAACATTCTCAACAAAGTAGAATAATCACTTAATGTAAAAACCTGACTAATCACTTAAATGTAAAAACCTGTTATGAATAATACATACTAAGCTAACTATTACCTAACATTTACATTATAATGACCACGTAAACTGTAACTGCAATGCAACTAATTGTTTAAATTGTTATCTCACTCAATTAGTTGCATTGCTGCAATTAATTGATATGTTCAACTTATATTCAAACTTTATAACTTAGATATGCAATTATACTTATTTTATAAATTGTCAACCATAACTTTTTACCATGTAGTCTAGAATAAAGTAGTCTTAAGAATGCCCGCAATGCACAGCATATTAGGGGCTTTTGGCATGTACATCTCATTAAGAAATATATCTTGTCTACCATGTATCATTGTACCATGTCACAATAAAGTATTATTATTATTATTATTATTATTAATCCTGCTAGATGCTTTAGCCCCTAATACAATAAAAAATTTACCCCCACCCTCCAACTGTTCCTGGGATGATCCCTACCTCTCCATCCTCTTTCAATGCCCAAACCACCTCAACAACCCCGTTCTTGTCCCTCTGAATTATACCCTTGGTGACCCCACTGTCTTTTAATTTTTATGCTTCAAAGTCAATGTAGTATAATATTCACACCACTAATTACTTTCAAAATATGACATTTCCAGTGCCTCTATTCTATTATTACTGCATTCACAGATAGGTGCTAAACCTGTAAGAGTCATACACTGCCTGGAGGGTGGGCAGCTGCAGTTCCTTGGATCAAAAGACCATCAACATTCAAGATGCCCCCCTTGAAGCATGCATTAAGCAACAGTGTAGCCATTTCATTGAGCCTAGGGTAATAGACAATGTGTATCTTTTTGGGTCACCCTGCCTTGGTGGGAAACAGCTGATGTGTTTAAAAAATATATATAAACTACATTAATTATATACTTCTTCTTCTTCTTTCAACATGTCGGCTGTTTCCCACCAAAGCGGGGTGGCCCAAAAGGAAAAACGAAAGTTTCTCCTTTTATATTTAGTAATATATACAGGAGAAGGGGTTACTAGCGCCTTGCTCCCGGCATTTTAGTCGCCTCTTACGACACGCATGGCTTACGGAGGAAGAATTCTGTTCCACTTCCCCATTTACTGCATAAAAGAAATAAAGTACAGTGGACCCCCGGTGTTCGTCCTGCTCCAAACTCGCCCCTTTCTGTAAGTGTAATTTTTTAAATGCTTTTGTAAGTGTATTTTTAGGGGTCTAAAAGGACTAGTCTACTTTACATTATTCCTTATGGGAATAAATTCGTTTGGTAATGGCACTTGAACAGCATTCTGGAACGAAAAAATCACGAAAACCGGGGGTTCACTGTATCCGAATATGAATTTCCTAGGTAGTAGGTTGGCAGACAGCAACTGCCCAGGGAGGTACTACTGTCCCACCAAGTGAGTGTAAAACGGAAGCCTGTAATTGTTTTATATGATGGTTGGATTGCTGGTGTCTTTTTTTCTCTCTCATAAATATGCAAGATTTCAGGTATGTCTTCTTCCTACTTCTACTTAAACATAGGTCACACTACACTTGCGTGTTTTTTTTTTTAACACGTCGGCCGTTTCCCACCAAGGCATGTACAAGCGCATATAAACACACCCATCTGGGTTTTCTTCTATTGCCTTACTACTTCTTGTTCTTGTTTATTTCCTCTTATCTCCATGGGGAAGTGGAACAGAATTCTTGCTCTGTAAGCCATGCGTGTCATAAGAGGCGACTAAAATGCCGAGAGCAAGGGGCTAGTAACCCTTTCTACTGTATACAGTGGTCCCTCGGTTTTCGTGCATCTCCAAACTTGAACATTTATGTAAGTGCATTTTCGTAAGTGCTGTTGCAAGTGTATTTTTGGGGGTCTGAAATAGACTAACCTACGTGACATTATTTCTTAAGGAAGTAAATTCGTTCGGTAATGACACTTGAGCAGCATTCTGGAACAAATTTTCGGCGAAAACCGAGGAACCACTGAATATTACTAAAGTTAAAAAGAGACTTTTTTTTTTTTTTGCCACCCTGCCTTGGTGGGATATGGCCGGTTTGTTGAAAGAAGAAGAATATGAATTTGAAACACATTGAGGTTACGCAGTGCCTAAAAATTGTAGGGTAATCAGGTTTGATTTCTAGAAGGAAGGGATAGCTCAGACTTGAATTGAACCCAGAGTTAGGCAAAATAATATTACCAAACAGCTGCCCAGATACAGGCAGCCCCACTTTATAGCACTCGCTTTAAGGCATTTCGCTAATACAGTAGTTTTCAATTATACCCATTATTCATTTATTCACACTTCCTGCAATAAATATACAGTGGACCCCCGGATTTCGTACTGCTCCAATCTCGAACAATTATGTAAGTGCATTTTTGTAAGTGTTTTTGTAAGTGTATTTTTGGGGGTCTAAAAGGACTAATCTAATTTACATTATTCCTTATGGGAACAAATTCGTTCGGTAAAGGCACTTGAACAGCATTCTGGAACGAATTAATGACGAAATCCGGGGGTCCACTGTATTAACCACTCACTATAAGCTAAGGATGAAAATAATGTGTGTAATGTATATGCATTTTTTAGGCCTAGCTCTATTGCTCACTTAATATATAATAGTGTAAAACTGTTATCAGGCTTTTATATGCATTTTAAAGTGAAAAAAGGCTATGCTTCACTTTACAGTGATTTTCACTTTCCAGCAGTAGCCCAGAACCTGTATATGCAGGACCCTCCTCTGAAAGCAATCCAGCTGTTCCCTACACCAGAAAAAAAAGGCAGTCATGAGGTTCCTTAATGTTAGGTAAAAGGACACAAGTGCAAGTAATGTGACATTTTATTGTGGCAACGTTTCTAAGTTAAAACTTTTTTTTTTTTGACACAAATCAATTTTACAGGCTAAGAGCTGTTATCCTTCCTCAACTCATTGCAACAAAGAAAAAAGTTATGTTAATTAATGTATTAACTTGCACCCTATTTGGTGCAATATACTATATATCCAAATGGCATAGTAATTTCTCACAAATAAATGTTTTTTTTTAATGCACCGGTCATCTCCCACCGAGGCAGGGTGACTAGCAGGTTACTAGCCTCTTGCTCCCGATATTTTAGTTGCCTTTTACAACATGCATAGCTTACAGAGGAGATTCTTGTTCATTTACCCATGGAATAATTAATATTCATCTCCAAAAATACATCTTTAGTTGGTTGAAATCCTCCTATAAATTTCGTGTTCACCCATGAATAAAATAAAAACAGGTCAAAATTTAAAAATGAAATCAAATGAGTTACCTCACCTCAATTGCTCGATCAGGTTCTTGTATGGACATATAAGCATCACCAAGCATCAAGTAGCTCTGAGGAGTTGGATTCTTTTCTACCACTTCTCTGTAATGCATTTAGTTAAAATATATTGTTACAAAATTCGGTCACATTTATTTTATGCATTCTGAAAAGTCCCTGCTTATGCTGGATTATTATTATTATCATCATCATAGGGGAGTACTAAACCCACAGGGATTATACAGTACCTGTGGAGGGGCAGGGATGGAAAGCATTCAGGTTTAATTCAGGGAAGTGTAACACTGATCCAATTCCCTAGATCAAGAGCTCCTCACCAGCATCAAGGAACCTCCCTTGAGGGGTACTTATGCTGGAGCATTTCTAGCAGACTAGAGTTTGAAACTATTCTTGATATTGTCTTCTTAAAGTTAAATTATGTGAATGCTAAGATGACTGTAATTAGGTTGTCTAAAGATAAAATTATTAAACGGAATGATTATTTTAATTAACAAAACTCTGTATATTTAAAAATCAATGTTACTATGATGAGACTGGAATACAACTTGCTGAACGGAGTGGGGTTCAAACCTATAGCAAGCCAGTCCTTAAACTAGCAGACCTGCTAGTGCAAAAATGCAGACAGCATACTGGCCTGCTAGTTTCAGAACTGGCTTGTCATGGGTTCAAACCTCACTCTGCTCACTGAGTTGTTCACATTTGTCATCATAGTTTTGCAAGTCATAATACTGTACTATAAAGCTGCATTGACAGTTTTAGTTGTAATAGTTATTGGAAATATAAATAAAGCAGTGACAATCTTCGTGATCAAGAATGCTAATTGGAGTCTGGATAAGATTGCATTTGATTGCATTTGATATACCTGACAATTATATGAGACTTTTTAACAGTCTTTTTAAAGTATTTGGCAGATAGGGAACTTTTTGATCTTGGTAGAGAGCTCCATATTTTTAAGGATAAATTTGTATGGAGTTTCTATTCAGGTTGAGTTGATGTGTTAAATGTCAAAAAAATATGTTTCTTATATTGTGTCTATGTATTCAATTGCAGCTCTCCAAGAAGAGATTTTTGACCGGGTTAATATTTATACTGTCTTACATATATAAATTGTGCATAGTAAGTAGTGTATATGTTTTGTGTGATGAATAATTTAAACTTCTGAATACTGGGGGTGTGCATTCTCTAGAATCTGACTAATTAATCATTCTAATAGCAGTTTTAACTGAGGTTACAAGAGGTTTTATATGATTGCTGTTGCAGATCCTGTGCAAACACTTAAGCACTGAAAAAACAAAGTCCAAAACTCAATCTTCAATACAGTGCAGCAGCATCATACAATACACTAGAAAAATCACAATTTTTTTTCTTATCTGGTTCCAAGTGATTTTCACTTCTTTAAATCTTGGGGGGATATTTTCTATACAGCTCTAATGTATATGACAGCAATAATGTATATTAAAATGTACTGCTCCATAACCTGCGCCAATACAGAGTAAGAATTAGGATTAGTCTGCTCGAAATGTCTAGGCATGCAAGTGGCTTTCTTTGTAACTAATATTTTATAATATGTAAACCATACATTGTAAGCTTTGCAGGAAATAAACATTTTCATTTTCAACTGCCATCCATATGCTAAACTGGGACCAGGCTGCCATGCAACTCACTTGTTGCAATTTTTTTCCCATAATGAATCATCTATTACAACATGGGTGTCTATGGGAAGATGGAGTTCACTTAGTGTAAAAATTGCTTAGCAACTCTTTTTCTCTGGAACACATCCTGGTGCTATGCTGAGGATGGCTATAGTATGTGTCTTTTTTTTTTTAACAAATCACCTACAGTGGACCCCCGAGTTACGAACACCCTGGAAATCGTACAATTATGTAAGTATAATATTGTAAGTGCTTTTGTAAGTGTATTTTTGGGGGTCTGAAATGGACTAACCTACTTGACATTATTTCTTAAGGGAGTAAATTCGTTCGGTAATGGCACTTGAGCATCAGCTTCTGGAATGAATTTTGTTCGTTACTCGGGGGTCCACTGTATTTCCCACCAAGGCAGGGTGATCAAAAAAAAAAAAAAAAAATTCACCATCACTCACTCCATCACTGTCTTTCCAAAGGGAAGCTGATATTACAGTTCAAAATTGCAAATATCCCCACCCCTCCTTCACATTTCTACTCATCATATCAAAGTAGCCACTACAAAAGCCTCAAAATTCAATGGTGCTGTACATCCATTTCCTCATGTGAATATAAATTTCTTGCAATTTAGTATTCAATTCATTCACTTAAGTTAATCTTGCAGTACCACATACCATCAACATAACTTTCAACCTCTGTATCAGTATTACTGTCTAGTCCCAGACTGCACCACCACACCACTAGCTTAACACTGTACTGGTATGTACATTTTAATAAGCTGATGTAATTCATGTATTAAATTACTTTTCTCAAGATTAACATACCTGTAACATGATGCAAACATTCGCTTATCTTTGAGCTCGTTCAGGTAGATGGAAGCCATTTTATCTCGAGCTTGAAGATAATATTGTTTCTCAGGTCCTATTGCTCGCAGCATAGATAAAGCATGTTCTACATCTCCACGCATCAGTGCTAAATCTGCACTTGCGATGTTTAATCTTATCTCCTCACCCGTACCCTAAAAAGCAAAGTACACAAATAATTAATAGAAGGCCAAAATGCTGTAAGAGTGCAAAAAATATTTTTTTATCGCTGTAAAATAATACCTCACAGGAGCAAGGAGTTAGTAACCCCTTCTCCTGTATAAATTACTAAATGTAAAAAGAAAAAACTTTCATTTTCTTTAGGTCACCCTGCCTTGGTGGTAGGCAGTCAGTACCTCAGTCTTCATGGTCTTAGCATTCACAACACTTAGCTTTTTGATATATTTTCTTATATCCCATAAATACCTGACCCTTTATGGATCCCAGCAGCCAGTGCATCAGTTACAATGCAAATATGAATAAACAACAATTTTATTTTACATGTACTAAACATGTAGTACTATACTGTCATTTTATGAACAGGAGTGATGGACAGTTGATCTGATGGTGCATCCACAAGACCTGTGTTAAGTCAACAAGACTTCTGTATAAACATGAGCTGAGCAACAGCTGGGGTTACCCAGCTGTTGCCCAGCTGAGTTAGTATTGCTCTGAATTTGCAACTGCAGGAATGAGAGTTAGATCCCCAATTAACCCCTTTAGTTGCAAGGGTTAGGTTTCCAGAAAAATGTGAATGTAGAAACCCTCGAAGGGAGATGCACCAAGAAAACAGACGAGGGAAATCAAGAAAGACTGAATATGAGCACTGTGGCTGTACTCCTTACATAATTTGTATTGTGCAGATATATTTCACATCATTAAAGGTAAATAATGTATGAACTGTACTGTATAAATACATACTGTGGTCAAAAGTGTTATTCACTTATATGCTATTTTCTATGCCTCTAGGAAGGTAATGCAGTTTGAAATACTTATCTTTAAGTTTGTATATTGCAGCAAGAAAAAAGTTAAAAGGCTATGGAAACATCTTGTCTGAGATCAATGTGTGGTGTGAATATTTAATAGAAGAAGAAATTAGTAGATGCTATGGTATGTATGAAATGTATAATTTGAAGAGTGGAAGAAGGGTTACTAAGATGATTTGGTTAGGTTAGGTTAGGGGATTTACATTATTATTATTCACAAATAACTTGCATGGAGGAGATGAAACTTATGAGAAAAACTTATTTTTATGGAAAAACACTAAGTGTGTAGGAACCAAGTTTGTAGAAGAACAGTAATACAGTCCTTGGTGAATGAGGGAGGGTAATCAGGTTTGATCCAAGGCAGGTGAGAACAGCTTTGATTCTTAGAATCAAGAGCCCTTCATCAGCATCAAGGCACCCCTTGAAAGGAAAAATTATTCAGAAAAATTGTCTATCCTTGTTCCTCCATAAATGGCCAACTGAAGTGTACAGTCCTTGCAGACATTTCTGTCTTATAATTAAAAAATAAATCTACCTGAAATTCAGTCATGGCTTGTGTCATGATGTTGGAGGCTTCAGTAGGTTGATTGTTTAGCCGGTAAACGTCACATAACTCCAAAAATATAGAAACTCGATCAGGTACTGTCATCTCAGCCTTGTTCCGGGTACCCTTAGTTGCTGTGAAAACATTTTCCTAAACTTAACAAATATTATAAATACCTACATATACATTATATTTATGTATTTCTTCGAGGTGCTAAAACTGTACGGGCTATACAGCACCTCAGAGAATGGGAGGCAATCAGATTCAATTCATGGAAAGGGAGGGGGAGCTCCAATTCTTTGGATCAAAAGACAAATATACAGTACATAAGAAACAGAAACACTGGGTGAAATATTTAACTGCATAATTCCAACCAAGCCCCTCTTCAGTACCCACTTTATCCTGTGTATTTCTGTCTCTATATATGTTTGTGTATTATATTAATCAGCAGTCAACTCTCACTAGTCTTCTACAATCTTTACACTGGAAAACTATTACTAATAATCAGGCAAAAGGAAATGATATGGTACAGAAAAGTATATTACTTTTTAACTCTGGAAATAGCAAAGGAAAATATTTGATTACGTATATGGAAAAATAAATACTCTAATCTAGTTCCTACCATTAAAAAACTTAGAAAACAAATGCTTAAGAGTAGCAATAATAGTTCACAAATTATTGTCCATAAGTCATAGATAATTTATTTGTTTTCTGTCATGTGAGTGCAGTAATGTCTGCAGAATAACATGGCAATCATATATTCATAATTTTTTCCCCTTAAATAAAAATGTTCTTAGCTCAAATTCAATTTAGTAAGTAGTTTGATAAATCCCATAATTATGGGTACAATATACTGATATCAAACAATAAGGCATTTAATTTTAAAAATAACCCATAATTTGGTGATGAATCTTCAGATGACAGTGTGGCCACACCTTCTTTATTTCTCACTATGGATTCTTTTTTTTTCTTTTTTTTGCTTGCTCTCCTTCTCCCCTGCACCAGGGGTGTAGTGGACTCTCTGGCCTCAGTGACCTATGTTTACTGTCACTGACTCTGGTCTCAGTGACCTATGTTTACCTGTCACTGACTCTGGGCTCAGTGACCTATGTTTACTGTCACTGACTCTGGCCTCAGTGACCTATGTTTACTGTCACTGACTCTGGCCTCAGTGACCTATGTTTACCTGTCACTGACTCTGGCCTCAGTGACCTATGTTTACCTGTCACTGACTCTGGCCTCAGTGACCTATGTTTACCTGTCACTGACTCTGGCCTCAATGATCTATGTTTACCTGTCATTGACTCTGGCCTCAGTGACCTATGTTTACTGTCACTGACTCTGGCCACAGTGATCTATGTTTGCTGTCACTGGCTCTGGCCTCAGTGACCTATGTTTACAGTCACTGACTATGGCCACAGTGACCTGTTTACCTGTCACTGGATCTGGCCTCAGTGACCTATGTTTACTGTCACTGACTCTGGCTTCAGTGACCTATATTTACCTGTCACTGACTTGAGAGTATGCAGCTCACTGAGATGTTCCTCAAGTATTATGGACACCATACCTCTTTTATTCTCCATGGGGAAGTGGAACAGAATTCTTCCTCCGTAAGCCATGCGTGTCGTAAGAGGCGACTAAAATGCTGGGAGCAAGGGGCTAGTAACCCCTTCTCCTGTATATATTACTAAATGTAAAATGGGAAACTTTCGTTTTTCATTTTGGGCCACCCCGCTTCGGTGGGAAACGGCCGACGTGTTGAAAGAAAGAAGAAGACCTCTTTTATTCCAGGGGTCTCTTTCTCTGGTCTTCATGCATCATCAATCGGACAAACATTTGGAGAGCCTTGCCTATTCAAACAGGAGGATGCCTCCTGAGGTCAGACTGATCTCTTGGCTCTGTTATTGGTAGGTCATTTACATCTGCTTGTGGGGTGGGCCTATACTTGTTATTATGATGGAATGATTGCCTGCTGTTGTTTGCTCTGATGCATGTGTGTGCATGTTCAATGGCAGGATTTTCTTTCCAAAGCAACTGCACACAAAAACCCCAACTATAATAATTCTTTGTTCTAATTTTTACACAGTGTACTAGGGATCATACATTAATGCTTAGATTTCTGCTCATATTGCATAGTTCATTTTAAAACTTTTTTTCAATTACGTGTATGCTTATTTTCTGAAATTCTATATTTACCATATTGTGGCATAACAGATCACAGCCTTACAAGATTATGTTAAGAAGCTATCTTTCCTACAGCAAAAATCACATACTAAACAACATATCTAGGAACTTACTAGTGGGTCGATTATTGGCAATATTAAGACATGACTTCAACGTGTTGATTGCTTCAACATACTGCTCTTGTTTCTTCAGAACTCGTGCTCGTACCAGATGGTAAGTGGGCTGTTCTCGCACCTGT
Source organism: Cherax destructor (assembly GCA_009830355.1). Taxonomy (NCBI): domain Eukaryota; kingdom Metazoa; phylum Arthropoda; class Malacostraca; order Decapoda; family Parastacidae; genus Cherax; species Cherax destructor. Next base: position 30,868 of record WNWK01007630.1, on the reverse strand, counting down.
ATGAAAAATCTTGCTAACATCATCATATAATACACATACAGCACTGAATTAAACTTGCACACACTGTACACAAATTTACATATTAATCATTGTCTCTTGAAAGGTTAAACTCAAACAAATCCCAGCACCTAGCATAAAACATGTGATGGGTCCCAGTTAATGGCCATTTGCAGAACTTTCCATTATTTTTTGTTGGTGAAACCCTATGCCCTTCTGTGGTATGACTGGCAGAGGGCTGGGCTGTCACTGTCATGAGTTTCAAGCCTTCATTTTGAATCCCAGCACTCTATTAAAATGGAATGTAAGCAAGATAAAATTTATGAAGGGTCTAAGGGAAACCAGTTAACCCGGATTTGGAGGATGCTGTGGTTCAGAAAGCAATATGAATTGTGATGACCACACACTTCTGGCAAGACCGCCATTGAATGAATGATTGAATAAATTTCCATTTTTGGGTAACCTCCCCTTGGTGGGAAATGGTTGATGTGGTAAAAAAAATATTTACACATGCATAAATAACATCTTAATGCATTTCTTTCCAAAGTTTAGATGATGAGATCACCCTTACTAGATGCAATGCCTCATGTGCAACCAATAAATCCTAAGAACAGTTTATACCGTATTGCGTTATCTACAGAGTCTGTGAGAAGAAAACCCTTGTGACCGGTCCCCATTCAGACTTGACGCCATTAATGCAAACTTTCTGCTTACTATTGGTCAGCTATACCTCAATCCATGTTAAAACCTCACCTCTTATACCATGAGCTGCCACTTTTCTTAACAGTCTTTTGTGAGGTACTCAAGATATACTCTCCTTTTATATTCCTAGGACTCAGGAAAGTGATCTGAGTATTTAAAGATATCTACCTGTTGAAAGATTATGAACTGCCTAATAATTGCTGAGGGAAGTAGCAACAGCCTCTCTTGCCATCTCTGGGCTACTACTCAATATTACCATCATTATTATTATATTTATGATAAAAGCTAAGTTTGTAAGGATCACACAGTGCTTGGGGAATGGGAGGTACGGTAATGAGGTTTGACCGAAGGGGAAGGTCATCATACGTTTGATGAGTTCCGAGAGTTTTTCTACTCCCAGTGCCCAGCCTTGGGTCAGGCTCGCTTGGTGCTTGCCTGATCAATCAGGCTGTTGCTGCTGGTGGTTTGCCGTCCCACATATCCATCACGGGTTTACTGATCTGCCACCTTCCATATAGAGCTCCATTCTGCTGTTAATATCATGATGGGCTACCTGGTATACTCAGGTCCTCGTGAGTATCTATCTTTTAGGGGCACCTTGCTCTCTCTCTCTCTCTCTTACGTTTACTTGACTCTCAGCCTCTCTGAGTCACTTCTTTTACTGGTTCCTTTAATATTTACTGTTTTGTTTGTTATAACCTTTCCATGGAAAAAATTTTGATTACTATTTTTTAATTCAAATTTTTTCCAGTGTCATCAAGGCAGTTGCCTGGTGAACTGTTTGATATAACCTACTTTAGGATCAAAACACAAACCAAGAAAAACACACTTACCTTTTCTACTTTGACCTAGAAAAGGATGTACTGTACTAAAACTATTAGGTCAATAAGAAAAAAATGGCTCACCTCAAAGTTATATGAGAGACCAACTTCGAGGCTCTGCTGTGCTTGCTTGTAATTACCCTGATACAACTGGATCTGTGCCATCAGTAGGTGAGCGTCTGAGCTGGTTGAATCTAAAACAGTTATATAATATTTTAGTAATGGTATCCTTGCAATTTTTCCCTATCTCTTATGTGGTACTTTTTAACACTGCTGTCTCCCACTGAAGTAGGCGGCTCAAAATATAACAAAGATTATGTTGTTTTGCAATGCACTTGTTTAAAAAAAGAAATACCATTACAGAGATGGCCATTTAAATTGTGATGGTCATACACTTCTGGTAAGACAGCTACTGAATGAGTGATGGTGAAAGCTTTTTCTTCTTTGAGTTACCCTACCTCGGTGGGAAACCGATACAGTGGACCCCCGGTGTTCGTCCTGCTCAAAACAGGCCCTTTTATGTAAGATTATTTTTTTAAATGCTTTTATAAGTGTAGTTTTGGGGGTCTAAAAGGACTAGTCTATGTTACATTATTTCTTAAGGGAATAAATTCGGTTGGTAATGGCACTTGAACAGCATTCTGTTACGAAAAATGGACGAACACCGGGGGTCCACTGTATGGTAAAAAAAAAAAAAATTGGATTGGTATCACAGCTAACGCACCTATATTATCCAGCACATACTGCAAGGAAGTTGCAGCTCCCTTGACATCACCAGTGATGAACTTGAGATGGGCAGACAGTATGAGAGCAGTGAGGAGTGCAGGGCAAGCACGTGTGATGGACTCCAGCACTCCCAATGCTCGCTTCACAACTTCTGGTACACTCTCACCAACTCCATCTGTTGGGCTTGGCTAAAATGAAATAGCAGTGTTTATACAATTTTATTATTGGGTGAAAGAGAGGCATAAGCTGACACATGGTAAAGCAAAGACAAACAAACAGTCTTTCATTAATACAATATTTTGTTTAGTGACAGCTTTACACTGAGCAAAATATTATTTTAATAAAAGCTTACTGTATCTTACTGTGTCTTTGATTTCTTCTTCTTCTTCTTTCAACACGTCGGCCGTTTCCCACCGAAGTGGGGTGGCCCAAAATGAAAAAAGAAAGTTTCCCATTTTACATTTAGTAATATATACAGGAGAAGGGGTTACTAGCCCCTTGCTCCCAGCATGTTAGTCGCCTCTTACGACACGCATGGCTTACGGAGGAAGAATTCTGTTCCACTTCCCCATGGAGATAAGAGGAAATAAGAACAAGAACTAGTAAGAAAATAGAAGAAAACCCAGAGGGGTGTGTGTATATACATATGCTTGTACATGAATGTGTAGTGTGACCTAAGTGTAAGTAGAAGTAACAAGACATACCTGAAATCTTGCATGTTTATGAGACAGAAAAAAGACACCAGCAATCCTACATGATGGTAGGATTGCTGGTGTCTTTTTTGTCTTTGATTTATTATTATTATTATTATTATTATTATGCCTGGGAGCAATTAGAGCAGCCTCATAAGAATGAAAGAGGGATTTGCAACAAGGAAGAATGTTAAAAAAGTTGGAAATAAGAATAAAATTTAATCCAACTCCAGGAACAATAAAATGTAGATTTAAATAAGTTTGTGGGTTTAGAGTTAAGAAAAAAGTACTTTAACTGTTTATATTTTCAATCAGTTCTTAACAATTCTATAGATATAAGTAAATTCATGCTTATATACTACTGTAGTATAATAAAGTTTGAAGAGTCCATAATTCATGATGTCAATTAATATATCCTTATTACATATTAAAATAATTTAACTATTTTAAAAATGTACTGTACATAAAAAATTAACTACATATTTTAAAATACTGTACTCTACATAAAAGCTCTTAAGTATAAATCCTTTCTATAAAATTTGTAACACATGCTTCTTGAAGCAATAAGATCACAAGAAACAGGTGATATCTTACGATATCTTAAGAAATCACTGTAGTTATATTGCATGCTTCTTGAAGAATATAGTAACTCAGTTCAAAACTGCTGAACCATATATTCCTTTTATCATACTAATTAAAGTTCTTAAGGGTATGGATAACAAATGATAATATTCTCCGTTATAGTCTCTACATTCTTTCTGATGAAGGTCCAACAATTATCATTACCTGAGTAGGTGCATAAAGAAGGCACTCATTAACAATGAGGAGTAAAAAGTCAGGATTGAGTGCAGCAAGATATGTGGCACCGAATGACATGCCCCGATGATTCTTGAAGTGATTATCAATGGCCTCGTGCAATAGTCCTGCAAAGATTCAGTGGCGATTAAATTACAAAACTACAATTTGCAGAATAAATTTTATTTGCATAAATCTTCTTTTTCTACTTTATAAGGGGAAATATAGAGAAATAGGTTGTAATCTAAGTTAAAAATTTGCTGGTAAGTAACCACCTGATCTTTTACTTAAAAATTTATTTTATCTAAAAAATAATAAAGGTAATTAAATGGATTTTCATGTCTATACCTATAGCTTATCTTTTCACATTGAAAAAATTAATAAATAACATTTTACTCCTAAAGCAAGTAAGAAAAGATGGAGGGCCAGTAAGATACTCAAGGATTAGCTTGCGTGCTGATTCAGTTGAGATGTTGTCTGTGTGTCTATGACTTCACAGGATCTGGAGAAGATGTAGCCTCTGTGTGTCCATGACCTCACAGGATTTGGAGATGTTACCTCTGTGTGTCCATGACCTCACAGGATTTGGAGATTTTGCCTCTGTGTGTCCATGACCTCACAGGATTTGGAGATGTTGCCTGAGTATCTCCAAGGGAAAGCCTCATAAGAGGCAACTAAAATTCCGGGAGCAAGGGGCTAGTAACCCCTTCTCCTGTATACATTACTAAATTTAAAAGGAGAAACTTTCGTTTTTTTCCTTTTGGGCCACCCTGCCTCAGTGGGATGCAGCTGGTTTGTTGAAAGAAGTTGCTTGAGTATTAAGAAATACTGTAAAATCTCAAGAATGACAAATGTATAATACCTAGAATTGTTTCAGAGGGTTGATTTTTCATACGACCCAGTACAGCAGACAAATACAATATATCTGGTGAAGCTCCAAGACTGCGCTGAACCTAAAAGACAAAAAAAAAAAAAATTACAAGATAATAATCTAACTGAAAAATAGGTACCATGTACAGACTATTATAAAAAAAATGAAAGGAGAAATGATATTCTTTGAAAATCTGAGTACCAAGACATCAGGCATGAATTCACATAATGTGCTTCATATAGGCAACCCATAGAGCTCATATAGGGGAGTTCATTTTTTGAGGGGCAAATATACAGTGACACCTCATAAAGAAAGATACAGTATGTGCAAGATGTAAAGAGGGTTGTCTTTTCTCATTAATTTTTTAATGTGTGGGATTATTTTCCCATTCCTCTTATAACAAAATTTACTTTCCCACTTATATTTTTTCAATTTTGTTTTTGTTTTTAACAAGCTGGCCATCTCTCACCAAGGCAGGGTGACCAAAAAAAAAAAAAAAAACACTTTCACCATTATGTATTCATACTATCACTGTCTTTGCAGAGGTGTGCAGATATGACAGATTAGATGTCACTCTAAACAGCAAATATCCCAAACCACTCCTTTTTCAAATTGATTTTCTTAAATTTTCCCATATTAACATGTTTGTTGAGGTTGCAACAGTTTTCAAGCTCTTTACACACTCGACTTTCCGAGTGCAAGAAGTGATGACAGTTTCAAGATAGTCTAACTATTTAGATGATTTTTTTACAATCATGACTATAATTTTTAAAGGGGCAGACTGGTAAGCCAGTGGAAGGCCTCAGCTGTAAGTCATCATATGACTAAAGACACATCAGAAAACATTTGTCCTGTTTCCTGACAAACCCTACTTATTCTTGAATTTTTTTTATCACAAACCAGTTTTATTTATCTGTTAATAATTCTTGGGAACAGTGCACCCACTGCATAGGCTCAAACTAGGCCTCCTAAACTGGAGGAACAAAAGAGGAATAAAACTAATAAGAAAAACACAATAGAGTACAGCTAAATGAAGCTGAATGAAGGCAGAAGTTTGTAAAATTTACCTGCCATCATACACATTAATTAAACAAAAGAAAAGACCAGAAAAACAGCCCAAATGCAAAATATATAACAGGATTATATTTGACACACACATGACAAAATGATACTACTTTCTCTGGCTAGTCAGAGATCAGGCCACAGTTAGTCGAAGGATGATCAAGCTTCCACTACTACTTACAGTGGAGGACACAAGCAGATTCAGTGCCTCTTGAGATACAATATTAACCTACTACCCTTGAATGTTCCAATTATAAAACTCCATTAGTTCTTTACCACTAAAGCTCAAATATTTGAAGCAGCTCCTTCTTGAGCAATTCCTTCAAGATAGGTAAATTCCAAGGAAGACCTAGACTTAAGAGATAAAAATAAATATAGTTTTGTCTACTGTATTTAATGTTCACACTGCTGTAAATGCTTTAACTCATCACTTTACCTCTTTTAAAAACTCCAATTGTTGTTCTGCAATATCCACTTGACCCTCTAAAAGCTGACATGAAATTATCCCTGTTAAAAAAAAAAGTACAGCATATTACAATTAATAATCTCTGCCTGATATTAATGCCATTTTAAAATTACTGTATAACAAAAGTGTTAATGATTCGAGTTGTAACTCATTTATTTGAGAATTAAAACTTCACTTGTTTCAGGCATATTTTTATATTTTATTATAAAGTTTGAAAAATTAGCTTGTGAACAGGTTTTCAGAATATACGTATGTTGGTTGAAATGGGATATTGCCAATGAGTATGAAGAAAAACATACAAGTTATAGACCAAGCATTTATTGGGACAGCTATCTGCTTTGTAGAATGAAAATATTGATAAAGCTCTACAGAGAACAGTCCCAATAAGTGTTGATAAAGCTCTACAGAGAACAGTCCCAATAAGTGTTGATAAAGCTCTACAGAAAACAGTCCCAATAAGTGTTGGTAAAGCTCTACAGAGAACAGTCCCAATAAATGTTGATAAAGTTCTACAGAGAACAAACTGTCCCAATAAATGTTGACAAGGCTTTAAAGAGAACAGTCCCAATAAATTCTGATAAAGCTGTACAGAGAACAGTCCCAATAAATGTTGATAAAGCTTTACAATGTAGCAGAGCATTAATTTACTGGGACAGTTTGTTCTCTGTAGAGCTTCTTTTTTTTTTCTTAAAGCTCTACAAAGAACAAACTGTCCCAGTAAATTAATGCTCTGCTACTTGGATCTTTTAAAGCACATGCTGTTGACATGAACTTCACAAAATAGTAATAAAGTAGTACTATACATAATTACTACTGTATCTTATACAACACAAAGTTGTACAGTCATCTGAGATGTGGATACAAATGAGTCCTCCTTCAAAACTTACTAATCAAGCACTTGAAAAGAACACGAAGAGAAAATACCATCACTGGAACAATGCACAAATAACCCACACATAGGAGAAAAAGCTTTATGACAATGCTTCGGTCTAACTTGGGCCATTAACCAGTCACAGTTTAATGGTCGAGGTTGGACCGAAACGTTGTCATAAAGTTTCTTTCTCCTATGTGTGGGTTATTTGTGTATAAGAACTTCAAAGGTAAACAGACCTGTTAATGCTGCCACTGAAGATTCGTCTAGCTTGGTGGCATTCTTATAAAACTTTGTAGCCTCCTTGTTGCGTCCCTGAAGGAGACACTGATATCCCACCTCTGTCAGGTACTCGGCACTTCCTGTGTCCACCTTGGCTGCCTTACTTGCCATCATGTATGTCTCTTCCAGCACAAGACGATTTCTCCCACACTTTAAAATAGTATAAGGTTTTTAAATACTAAATTAATAATACTTTGTGATGGCAAAGAACATTATTTACTAATTAGCATCCCTATAATAATAATACCATGCATGTCGTAAGAGGCGACTAACATGCCGGGAGCAAGGGGCTAGTAACTCCTTCTCCTGTATACATTAATAAAGTTAAAAAGAGAAACTTTTTTTTTTCTTTTTGGACCACCCTGGTTTGGTGGAATATGGCCAGTTTGTTGAAAGAAGAAGAATTCATGGCCAGTTTCTATCACATATGCACCTCCTCTAAGCATGTCTAACACTTCCATTGTCTTCAACATAGTGACAGATTCATGCATATTCTTCTTAGTACAGTGGACCCCCGAGTTTCGTAAACCCCGGAAATCGTACATTTATGTAAGTATAATATTGTAAGTGCTTGTGGAAAAGTATTTTTGGGGGTCTGAAATAGACTAACCTACATGACATTTTTTCTTAAGGGGGTAAATTCGTTCGGTAATGGCACTTGAGCAGACTTCAGGAGTGAAGTTTTTACGAAACTCGGGGGTCCACTGTACCTCCAGAATCACTAGTATTCCTCTTGGGTGCAATGGTTAATATCTTGAGACCAGTGACAAAAATATCCAAAATAACTTGATGAATAGAGTAAATGAGACACAAGATGCTGACAGTATGCAACTGTAGGTAATGAGGGTTTCTAGTGGAAGGAAATGAGTAATGTACTACAGTATCTAAAGCCGAAATATTTTGCTTAATTCAATGCTATGGCACATAGTACCAATATTTTGCACATTAGCTAATTCTTGAAAGTTATTTTGGTGTATAATATCAAGACTTTGCATCAAATCAATATTTATGGTTGTACTTTTTCAAGTGAAGCTGTATTGTAAGAGGATTTACTGTATTATGGAAATTTCAAGAACATACAGTGGACCCTCGGAAATCGAACATTCTTCATTCCAGAATGCTGTTCAAGTGCTGTTACCAAACGAATTTATTCCCATAAGAAATAATGTAAATTAGATTAGTCATTTTAGACCCCCAAAAATACACTTATAAAAGCACTTACAATAATAAACTTACATAAAAGGGCGAGTTGGGAGTGTTCGATTTCCGGGGGTCCACTGTATTAGTACCACATAAATATAAACAAATCTAGAAACCAACAATAAAAATTAATTACCACATCAACTGTATTTTATTACCACATTGGTCATTTCTTACTAAAGCAGATTGACTTAAAAAACACCTTTACAATAATTTATTTGATACAATGTGGGAAAAAATCAAGTGCATCTTACCAGTCTTGAAAATAACTGAGCATTGTGGACAAATAATGATGCATTATTTGGTTCACTTCTGTCCATCTCACTATACAAACTGCGTAAGCCTTGTGCTGTATCCTCGTAGTTACCCTGACGACACAGAGAATATAATGTCTTGTATTTTAGGGCCTCTACATTGTGTGAATCCATACCCAGAACACTGAAATTAGAAATTGTATTTTGTATATGAGGTCTCCAACTTAAAATGAATAGCATTCCTGGCTTTTCAACTTACTAACAAGTTACAATATTTGTATAGAAAACATCAGTACAAAGGATGGTTATGTTTCACATGTACTATGACTCAGAGGTTGGAAAACTTAATTAGTTCCCAGGTATCCCATTTTTAAGAGCATATGTCCTTAATCTGCAGAGTTTGTAAGTTGCTAATGCAACTATTTATTTTACTGTATAAGCACAGTATACAACCACTTTTCCTTAACTGTTGGACTACAACTTTTGATATAAATAGAGCAAGTCTACCTGTCCTACTTTTAACAGGTCAGTGTTAATAAAGGAAAGAAATTGTGCTCTGATGGTATGGTCTTGCTCAATGAATGGATGATGATAGAGTGGAGAAGTATATCAATGAATGGTGAAGTATAGCTCTTCCAAGAGAATTTAAAAAAATGGAAGAGAAGCCCAAGTGGGCAGAACATATGTAAACAGTGTGTCATTACTGGCAATAAACAAGATTAAGTATAAGCAGTTTCTGAAAATGAAATTTTGTTTTAATAAATTTATATCCATAGAATGTTACACCTGGTCTATGAAAAGACTGATATACATGTACAGTGGACCCCTGGCTAACGAACACCCCAGAAATCGTACAATTATGTAAGTATAATATTGTAAGTGCTTGTGGAAGTGTATTTTTTGGGGGTCTGAAATAGACTAACCTACGTGACATTATTTCTTAAGGAAGTAAATTCGTTCGGTAATGGCACTTGAGCAGGCTTCTGGGATGAAGTTTTTACGTTAGCCGGGGGTCCACTGTACTGGTGAGAATATTTTGCAAGTCTCATTACACTTATCAACCCTGTTCATCTAGCAGAAAGTAGCTCCCTCTATGTTAACTGGCTGTTGTGCATAGCATCTTTGGCAGTGGTAGTACAGGTCCACATCCCTTTATCGAAAATTCTGAAATTCGAAAAGTTCCGAAAACCAAAGTTTTTTCGTAGAGTGTGTAGCATTAATCATCTCTACATACCTCCAGGCGTCAGTTGTGTCTCAGCGCTTGTAGTGTTCACACGTGTGTCTGCTGTTCGCTGATATTTTGTTTTTGCTTTTTATTTTAAGACTGTTTAATTTCACTGTGAAAATGTCAAAAAGAGCTGCAGATACCCCTATGGGTAACAGTGAGAAAAAGCAAAGGAAGCATCTGACGTTATCAATAACACAGAAAGTAGAGTTACTGCAGAAGCTTGATCGTGGTGTGTCAGAGCGGAGTCTTACTGAGGAATGTGGTGTTGGAACTACCACTGTTTATGATTTAACCCTTTGACTGTTACGGACGTATATTTACGTCTTACGAGCCAATGTTTCGGACGTATTTATACGCCTAAATTCTAGCGGCCTCAAATCATGCAGGAGAAAGCTGGTAGGCCCACATATGAGAGAATGGGTCTGTGTGGTCAGTGTGCGCAGTATAAAAAAAATCCTGCAGCAAGCAGTACATAATGAGAAAAAAAAACTCCGACCGTTTTTTTAATTAAAACGCCGTCTTTGAGGTGTGTTTCGTATAGTATTTATGGTTGTATTCTCTTTTTCATGGTCTCATTTGATAGAATGGGAAACATATTACAAGAATAAAGATGATTTTGATTAGTTTCATGATGTAAACGATCTTGAAATTGAGCTCAAAGTAGCAGAAATGTTCGATTTTTGCCAATGTTCAAAAGTAAACAAATCACACCATGCGTCCAATACACATCAACTGGTGAGTCTAATATTCTTTCACAAGTGCACAGATATTATTTATACAGTTTTTACAATAATGCAATAGTCTGCATAACAATAAATCTTCTATTTTTGTATGAATAAAAAATCAAAATAGAAAGCAAGAGTAATGTAAGAGGGGCCTAAAGACATGACTAATGAACAGATAACATCTTATTTTAGTGCTAGGGATGTCTGCATTGTTTATTCTGGACCCTATTTTGAAATTGACATCTTTTTTATTTTGCATGAAATTGCCGAAATTGCCATTTTCTGACCACTTTATTGGGTAGTTGAAATCGGTAAATTGGTGATTTCTTGTACTCAATCGATAGAACAAATGGAGTTCTAAAGAAATAGCTATGAGTTTGGTCGACTGTCCCAATGGAATTGGCCTAAAATAGGGCTCAAAGTCGGCGAAATCGCCGATGCGTATATATCACTGACATCGCTAACTTTGCGAGAGCGTAATTCCGTAAGTTTTTAATCAAATTTCATACTTTTGGTGTCATTACAATCGGGAAAAGATTCTCTATCATTTCATAAGAAAAAATAATTTATTTTTTTTTCCAAAATTTTCCGACATAGAATGACAGTTTCAGAATGGGCCCTCCGACAGTCAAAGGGTTAAAGAAACAGAAAGACAAGTTACTGAAGTATTATAGTGACAGTGATGACCAAAAACAAATGAAAATAGGAAAACACTGCATAGGGCAAAAAATGAAGATCTTGACTGTGTGCTAATGGAGTGGATTCGACAATGAAGAAGTGAACGTATGCCACTGACTGGTGATGATGATGATGACATTGTGAACACAGGTGAAAAAGTCCCCATAGACGATATGTGTGATCAGTTAATTGCTGGCCTTGAACAACGTGCATTTATCAGTGAGCAAGAGATTATGGCAATTTACTCAGTTAAAGAGAGACTGCTTAGACAGAAACATATGTTAATAAGACAGATGACACTTGAAAAAGTCTTTAAAAATGTTGTCTGTCAATCGCCTTAAGAATCATGTTCCTGGTCTATAATTATCCCATTATTTCATTTATCAATAAATTACTCTATAAATAAACCGTAGTAGTATTTGTAGTCTTTATTTATCCCACTTAGTGTGAGTATTCATAAGTTTTTGCTGCAGTGTTAATTAATGTTTGATTATGGAGTGCTGCCCTAGACCCCACCTTCATTCTGAAATTAAAAAAATTCTGAAATTCGAAACACTGCTGGCCCCATGGGTTTCGGATAAAGGAATGTGGACCTGTATACATACCTTAGATAGGGCCAGACTTGGAAGTGAACTGAGAGAGAACAACAGGATCTTAGCCTGTACATTTAATAGCATAAAAAATGTGTTGTAGTGCTAGTGTCTCTTGAAACTGAATGAGAAAGATACAGTATTGTGACTGTATGGACGTTTGTTTACCTTTAACCCTCTTTTCCTAAATTCATTTTCTATTCATTCTTTTTAAATTTAGCACACCAGCCACCTCTCACCAAGGATAAAGAACCTTTCACAAGCATCAAGGCACCTCCATTTAAGGGATGTTAACTGATAATTGCTTACTATGCATTATACTTCTTTCACAATGACAATGTAACTATGGAATATACAAAGCAATTCTCGTAGTTTCACAGATACAGTAAAATAAATTTTTAGGAATTTATTTTAGTCCTTGAGAACAAATCATTTACTCAAATACACTTGGATAAGCATTTTCAAGAACACTGGTAGATGACTTCTATCACATCAAATATTTCTATCACTAAAGTACGTAACTAGAAAGCACACCAAAACATGTACAGAAGTTAAAAAGCTTTGCATAGCAAGGGGCTTTCTATAAAGGATTTATATATATCAATCATCTTACCTGTATAATATACTGTACTCCACTTTATTTTTGTTTAAAGGAATTAGAAGTAAGTCTTACCGATTAGCAGACTCTAGGCACTGGTCCCAGTCTTGTTCTGCAAGATTAACCTTCATTTTCTCCACTAATGGAGCAGTAAAGCCAGGGTAAGCAACAACAAGCAGGTTTAACGTCTCCATGGATTCTTTATAGGAGTTTCGATTTTCATAGAGTTTGGCTTTCCCAAATAGAGCATCCATGTGTCGAGGTGAGCTAGAAAAATAGTGCCAATGAGTAGATAAAATCAAACAAATCCCTGAAAATTATTGTAGGTGGAATAATTGTAATAATGCTAAAATTATGTCTTGCTCCAAGTGAAAGTATGAAAATCTGTTCATAATTCCTCTATTAAAATGAGTGTGCAACTGTGCTACACTCAACCAACATACATGAGCAATGCTATGGTACAGTCAGCAGTCATTATGACTTTTATGAAGCCCATATTTGATCCAAAGAGGACAGTAGCTCCAATTCCCTTGATAAAGAGCCCTTCACCAGCATCAAGGCACCCTTCCCTGGAAGGGAACATAAAAGGCTACAAGAAAGAGATATGCTGAAATTATACCAATAAAAACTATATCCTGCAACAGAATACAGTGGTACCCCGGTTTACGATAGTCTCCAAACTCGCCCTTTTATGTAAGTTTATTTTTTTAAATGTTTTTGTAAGTGTATTTTTGGGGGTCTAAAAGGACTAGTCTATTTTACATTATTCCTTATGGGGATAAATTCGTTTGGTAATGGCACTTGAACAGCATTCTGGAACGAAAAAATATCGTAAACCAGGGTACCACTGTATTTAGTCCAGTACTACTGGACTAAAAATATTTAATGTATTTATGGTACCTAGGATCTATATTTTGAAATTTGGACTAGATTAGAATTAAGTCAGTGTTCCTGGCTTAAATCTAAACCTTTTGCTTGGGTAATATGATTTAATACAAATAATCCATGAAACAAAATCACCAAAAGAGGTGAATAGGGCTACACATGGTAGACATAATAAACATGAATATGAAATACTGTACCTTAATTCTAAAGTTAAAAGTAACAACATTTATGAAGCCCCAACTTAAGATGATCCACACTTACACACAGGGCACTTTGGAACCAAGTATGGTAATTTCTTATCAATGCTGATCTTTAAAAATTATCACTGTAAACAGTGAGACAAGTTATTTTCAATATTAATTTTTCTAAGTTATTTTTATACCAACTGCACGCATGTTGTGTGTAGCATCATTTTATGCATGTGTGGAGGGCTCGTATTTAGTAAAGATTAGTAAAAAACTGTAGAATTAATAATTACATTGTTCTGATAGGCAGCAACTCAACTTCATTGTCCAGTATGTCAATTAGTGAGGAAGGGAAGCTTGGTTCACACCACATCCTCCTACTCACATTGCAGTCCAGCCCACAACAACTCTCACCACTAGCTTCCAGTATCATATTCCCAAGCACCCAATAACTTACCATAACAGTGAAAGGGTGGAAAGCATGTGCAAAGAGTGATATGTTAGATACAATGAGAGGGAGGAAGGGAATGGAAGAGGAAGTAACATGGGAAGTGCCAAGGGAAAAGCAAGGAGGGGATGAAGTCTCCCTCAATAATGCTGGCAACCAGACTGCCACCTTCCTGTTTAAGCTTCTGGAGCTACCCCTGGGAAGGAATGGAAGTGCTAGGCAATCCTGTAGCTGCTACCTGTGTTGAGTCGGATACAATGTGAGAGCAGGTGGAAGTCAATAGGAGAATGGGATGGAGGCAATACAAGAGATGGAGATTAGGGAATTGGAGGAGGAGAAGAAAAAGAAAAAAAAAACAAGAGACTAGTCTGAGTGCTGTATTATATATTCTGTGGGAAAATACATTTTGAGTTCTAAACATATGAGTACAGATAATGAACAATTTTCAAGAATGCATAAATGTTGTAAGTTGGGACCTACTGCATGCTTTTAAACTTTGTGACAAGACTTACTGCTGAAGAACAGAATCAAAGTACTGCATTATGTTTCTGTTCTTACTCTCCCGACCTGCTGTCAGCTCAATCCATCCCTTCAGCACTAAACCCTCATCATGCTCTGGACTCAGTTTCAGCATGCGATCCAAATACTCTCGAGCTTTATCAACTTTTCCAGATAAAAGAAGGAACATTCCTGCATAATATAATGGCTGAAAAAAAGATTGAAACATTAGAGAACTCTTAAGGATATAAACCTCATTCCTAAATATCATCTTAATTGTACATTAAATTTTTGTCTTGGTGCTTGCCAATGTAATTATAAACATCCTCACATTTTACAGTTTAGAAGTACGTACTGTATTTAACCAAAGCTACTTGGTATTAGTTAAGACAAAACAAAGACACATTTCAAGACTATTAATAGATTCATGAGAAAGTGCTAAACCCATACGGGTCATGCAGCACCTAAGGAATGAGAGGTAATCAGATTCAATCTGGTACAGTACCAGGATAACCCACTCTTCCATGAAGAGCACATCAAGGTAAGCCTTTACATGACAATGTTTTGCTAAAATCTGGGCTTCATTAAGTCCTAAAAAGGCACAAACACAGTGAACTTGTATATTGCATCACAGAGGACTGCAAAATTAGTAGAGGTGTTAGGACTAATGGTGACAGATGCAGCAGCAGGGCCTGACATTGTTAAGTAATGAAGTGTACAATGCTGAACCATCCTGACACTGTTCAATGGTATTTTGTGTCTGTATAACCATTATTTGGCATCTCTGAATCAGTAACAGCCTGAGTGGTCAAAGACACAGCTGTGACTAGCAAACAAAGGATTGAGCCTCCACCACACCTTGTAGTCTTAAGTTTGGCTCAAGCTTGCCTGAAACATTCTGCATAACTATTAGCTTTCAACTTGCTCTCAAGTGTCACCTATTTCTGTATAAACAATGTATCATGTTAAAATAAATTTGTAGTATAATGAATGACCTACACAAGCTTAGCCCTTGGCCTATGTTCTGTCTTCCTTATTAATTACCAGTCTGATAGTGTTCCACTCCATGAGTTCAAATTTATCACAATGGGTGACATATGTTGCTAATATTATGAGTGTTTGCAAATGTACTTGTTTTACTGAATATGAATTTGGATGCTATGTTCCATGGAAGGAGAGGGCAGCTCTAAATCCTTAAATCAAGAGCTATTTACCAGCATCAAGGCACTTTACAGAATCACACCACCTCTTGCTTAAATTATTCTCCCACATATACCAACATTTGACTTAAGGGCATCAATCCCAGTGATGCCAGTATACAAGTGCCAATCTTCATGCCTGTGCTTCAGGCTCTTCATGACTACAGTGCTCTTCACTAACTCCAAGGCTGAGGGACTGATTACCATCTTTTGTAGTTCTACGTCTGTGGGGAATTAAGAGATTACCTGTCTGGGCTTCACCGCCACTTACAACAAATTATCTCCCGGGGAGTGGACCGACTAGTATAATTTTACCGCGGTTACCCCCGTTGAGGCGTGTGAGAAAACTTGCCCCGCTCCTGGTCACATTTAAGGGGACCCTTCGATATTCTCACTCTAAATCCACATCTATCCTTGACCAGTTTATTAAGAATGAGTAACACCAATGATTACGGTATTGTTAAATTTTGTGGACTGTATGGGTTAAGGTCTGACTGATTGGGGAGAAGGAGGAAAGAGTACAACTTAATATCACTCACCCTTTATCCGTGCCATTGCTGCTCACTTGAAGATCCCGTCATTATCATTCCCACTCAAACCCACATTGTCCCAACATACCTACTGGCCAGACGGTTGCTAAGACAATAAGAGTACTTACAGTGGGGAAGAAACAACATTCTTGTCGCTATTCTTCGACGGATCTCGTGGTCCTGCTCGGTAGATTATTCTTCCGGCAAGACGATGATGTTGGTGGTTGTCTCGATGAGTCAAGAGAAGATTGATCCCTTGAACTCTCTTACGCCCACGAGACCGGGCGTTGTTTAACGTGGTTGGTCGGGGTAGTGATTCATATCCTCTCACTAAACCCCTTCAGTAGAGTTTATACGCAACACTTTACACACTATTCACACGTCGGTTTAATGTTCCATTAATTTACTCGTTAGAAGTTAATCCATTAATAATCGCGTGCGATGAACGCTGATCGAAGCGACGCACATTTCCGCCATCAACACCGCCATGACGGCGTCACTCACTGTTTAACACATTATCACTCATTATTATAGTTTCTTGGACTTAATGTCCACATTATGCTCGCGAATATTCACAACATTCACTATTGTGAAGAGAGACCATTAACCGCGATTTGGTCGTAGTAAACGCCGATTTCCATCTCCATTATATCCAGAGCCCACCCATCGTTCACCTCCATTCACCTTTATCTCACGAGCGCGACTAACCTCGTGTGACCCAGTCCCGCGTACCCAAGCCACCCATCGCGATGGTTCTTTCCTCATATCAAGAAAATACGAACCAACAGCCACACATTAAGAATATTCACATTAGAAAGGCTATCGAGTATAACCTTTCGGGAAAATACCCAATATTTTCCACACTGCGGCCGGGCAGAGTTCGTTGTTAGACGATTCAAATCGAGTCAGTTTGCAACAGGAGTTTCCAGCCCGCCCGGGACTGAACAGCTGTCTTCCTGGTAGGCCGAACCACACTTTCTGTCTCTGGTATCCCCTGGTCTGTGTCGTCTTCAACATCACTCGTGTCACTTTCCCTTAGGGTTTCGTTCACAGTTGATAGAACTCCCTTTAATTCTAAGGGGATTAACTTATTAATGGTACGTAAACTCTCTTGGCCTCGACACAACACTTTGACATTCCTGACAACACCCTGAGCGTCTGGATACAATGTTACTACCTTACCCAGAGGCCACAATGTTCGAGGTTGCTCAGTATCAATTAACACAATGTCACCCGGTTGAATATTCTGTCGATTAGCCGCTTCTGACGCACCATAAAAATGTTCACGTAGTGTAAGGAGATACTCTTTACGCCACACATTAGACCAGTGATTAATTACTTTATTTAACATCTTAAATTTATCACTTAATACTGTCACATTATTATAATCTTCATCAATTTCCTCAGGATTATCTCTATAGATAGGTGCAGCTTCTAGTTTCCGCCACATATCAAGTGAGAAGGAGTCAGTACTTCTGCGTCGGGAGTATCAATTATGTACAGAGAGGACGATTATTTATCCGATTCTCTGCCTCCACTAATACTGCCCGGAATTCCTCCAAGTTAATTCGTTTCCGGTGTAGTACTTTACGCAGACACCTCTTCACTGTACCTATCAGTCTTTCATACAATCCCCTTGCCAAGGGGCCCTGGGAGCTATAAACTTCCAGCCACACCTCGCTGATTTAACAGAGACTGTACTTCATTACTCTCATTTAATTCCCTCAAATGTTGCGCTCCCGCTACAAAGTTAGTGGCATTATCTGAAATCATTAGTCTCGGACAGGATCTCCTAGCTGCAAATTTACGAAACAGCTGTATGAACTGTTCTGCAGACAAATCCTGTGCCACTTCCAAGTGTACTGCCCTTGTAGCGGTACAAGTGAATAGACACACATACACCTTTAAAGGAACACCATCTGCAGTACCCGTTAAAATGATGGGGCCACTGTAATCTACACCGGTTACATCAAATGGCTTTATTAACTGCACTCGTCCTTGGGCAATGGTGGAGGTCCTGGATACATATAGGTTCTGGCATCCACTGACGGCACACTACACATGTCTTGATGACTCGTTTCACACTCTGTCGTCCTTGAGGGATCCAGAAAGTTTCCTAATACAATTTAAGGTATCTTGTACTCCACCATGCATCACATTTTTATGGGCATTTAATACAATTAAAGTTGTCAGAGGATGAGTCTTGGGCAGCAAGATAGGGTGTTTAGTATATTCACCCAATTCAGCATTTTGCAATCTACCTCTGCACTTGATTACGTCATCCTCCAAGTATAGCCCCAATTTCTCTATTATTGAACCCTTCCCAAGTTTTCCATCCCTTAGCAATTTAATCTCCTCTCCATAGATTTCTCCTTGTACTCTCTGTACCCAGTATTTCAGGGGATGAGGAAAATCATACGGGATATTCATCTTGTTTATGAATTTAAACACCAACTTCGTGACATTAATCAATTTTGGTAAGGATGAGTATCTATTTATATCAATGGCTAAGGAGGGACCGAGGACTGGAGCCGTGTTCACAGTAATTTCCACCGGAGCAATATGCGCCTTTGAACAGGCCAGTTACTTTTATTCATCAACCAACTGGGTCCCTTAAACCATGATAAAGTCTTCACAAATTTTACATACGTCAACCCACGAGACAAGAAATCAGCTGGGTTCTCCGCCCGGGAATATGGTTAAAAGTTAACTTATGTTGACCCAAACTGTCATATTTCTCTTGCATCTGGTTAATCTCTGCGACTCTATTTTGCACGAATATAATCTTGCTGGTTCCGTTGCGGATCCACTGCAAGGATACCTCATTATCAGACCAAATTATGGTGTCGCTAATATTTATCTCCGGCAATTTACTCCGTATATAATCAGCTAATTTGACACCCACATAAATGGCGGTTAATTCCAACTGAGGTAAGGTACGTAATTTAATTGGAGCCACTTTAGTTTTAGACATGACAAGAGAAATGTCTTTATTACATTGAAGATAAGCGACTGCTCCATACGCCAATTTAGAAGCATCGCAAAAGATGTGGAGTATATGATTCCCTTCTTGAACTGCCACCCGGCGCGGGAACTCCAACATTGGAATTTTCTCGTAATCACCAATTAATTCTTCCCACCTGTTAACGAATTCCTCAGGTAGGGTTTCATCCCAAGCACAATTCTGCTTCCATGCCTCTTGTACCAACAATTTCCTCGGATTGTAAGAGGCGCCACTAAGCCTAGTGGATCGAAACATTTTGAAATTTCAGCAAGTAGGACTCTCTTAGTTAATTTATTGGGCATACTATAATTATTAGGCTTTAACGATATCAAGTCTCTCTCAGTATCCCAAGTCAGTCCCAATACATTGCTACACCCAGATACTCCATCTCCGGGATTGTCTTTATTTATTCGGTCCTTTAACCTGGACGAATTACTGTTCCACTCCCTGAGAGGCATATTTGCACCTTGCATTATGTCATTAGCCCCTTCATATATCTTCATTAGCTCCTCTTCAGTTGACGTCACCCCAGGAAATTGTCCACATAGAATTGTTTACTCATTATTTCACTCAGTGGACCACCTGTACGTTTAAGATGTGCATTTATCGTCGCCTGAAGTAAGAATGGACTAGAAGTAGCCCCGAATA
Organism: Cherax destructor; assembly: GCA_009830355.1. Taxonomy (NCBI): domain Eukaryota; kingdom Metazoa; phylum Arthropoda; class Malacostraca; order Decapoda; family Parastacidae; genus Cherax; species Cherax destructor. Next base: position 10,913 of record WNWK01007630.1, on the reverse strand, counting down.
AGACACTTCTGAATCTGAAGGTTTTCAGCGGACTAAGTGGATTGCTAGGATCCTCTGGCCACAGAAATCTTGTGTAATCCCGATCCGTTTCTTGCAATCCCACTCTCAGGAAAGCTTTACTTATATCTGCCGTAAAGGCATAATTATTAACTCTGAAATTCAACAACACATCTCCCAATTTCTCCGTCAGCGACGGACCTGTCATTAAACAGTCATTCAAACTAGGTACATTTTTATTACCCTGGCACTACAATTAAACACGATCCTCAAAGGAGTGGTTTTGAATCCTTCTTCACTCCGTGATGAGGTAAGTAGTGGCCATGAATATTGGCTTGCTCAGGGGGTACCTCCTCTATGAACTGGTTAATTAACTGTTCATTAATGATCCCATTATAAGCAGTCAGCAATTCTGGTGTCTTACTCAATTCGTGGAGCTGGGCCTTTAACTGACCATACGCCATCCGGTAATTAATGGGTAGTTCCGGATGGTTTAGCTTCCATGGGAGTCGCACCCAGTATTGTCCAGACTCGAATTTAACATCCTTCAGGTATTGTTCCTGAGTGAAGGAATCATCTGGACTTTCTTCATTTACATTAATCCCAATACTGTCCAGTTCCCACAATTTGTGCACTGGTTCAACAGCATTCTCTATTGAAGAATATGTACACTGGGGTGACGTTTCATGAGTAAGACACACAGTGACTGCATTTACGGCTTCCTCCAGTCATTCATTACTGAGAAGCCTGCCATAAATTACATGGCCTGCACTAGTGTTGAGAAGAGTGACACCGCATCTCTTCGTCATACCCTTCACAAAGGCTGCATAATAGTCGCTGCCTATTAATACACCTATTGGTCCCACAGAGTCATTATTGACTACTGAGGGTGCCAGTTTCACATTATTCTGTGAGAGTCTCTGCTTGTTGGCATTAAGACCCACAGTGGAGATCTTCTCCGGTAGTCTATCCACGACTACTGCATTAACTTGGGTCTTCTCTCTGCCCAGACCGACGTTTATATAAACCGTGTCATATGACTGGGCCCTTTTATCTGAGAGAAAACCCGACAATTTTAATGTGGTAGGATCCCCCTTTCGTACTTTCATCCCATTAAGGCAACTGCGCTTTATGAAAGTACGTTGTGATCCCTGATCTAACAACGCTGTTACAGTCTTGGATTTACACCATTTATCTTTAACTGTCATGTTCAACACAGGTAGTGCTACTTCAGCTAAACCATTACGAACGTTAGCTGCAAGTTTTACGTGCGCCACTGTAGTGTCGGGGTGATTATCCTTACCATTACTAGGATTACACCCGCTCTTACACATCACTATGTGGTGCCTGCCATTATTGCATTGGTGACAAGTATTCAGTTTGGTCTGGCAATCCCTCACATTATGATTACCAAGACATCGAATACACCGGTCCAGCTCCTCCAATCTCTTCACTTTCGCCTCCCAAGAATTGTAGATAACGCAAAGTTTAGAGAGATGGGTTTCATTACAGAAGAGACAGTCTCTCTTCTCTTGGCTCGACAGCTTACCCCCCGGGTTACCCTTATTGGGGTGTTTATTCTTTCTGTCTTGTTGTGACATACCACTATTACTGGTCCGGTCACTTGATATGTGCCAACATAACCCTTTTAGTGGTCGGGTTGTAACTATTACCATTGGAATAATTTTCCCTTTGTGGAACTTAGTTGATGACTCGACGTCACTATGACCGGTATTCTTAAAGGTGGGGGGCTGGCTAGTTTGCAACTGAACAATTAATTCTTGCAAACCTATCCTTATTTCCTCCAACCCAAAGTAACCTTTATGATACTTGTTAGACAACCACTCTATCGTCTTATGGTTCAATTGAGGTTGTATCATCCCACTCAATAACCAATCTGATGCCTCCAGATTATGTTTATTACTCAAGATTTTGAGGGTGCTCTCAGTTTAATCCGAAATTGTTGCAAGCTTTTATAGTTGTGCTCTGGAGTTTTCAATTTAACCAGCGCAGTTATTAGATCCAGTCTACGCTGTTCCGTATTACCATAGGTACTCTTAACAGACTAACAGCTTCTGTATAAGAGTCGTTTATATTGGGGAAGGCCTGAATGAGAATGAGGGCATCTCCCTCAATTGTCCCTTTAAATAAATCAACTTATTAACAGGTTCAAGATCATTCCTATCATGTACCATTGCCTTAAAATGGACCAAAATTCCTCCCAGCTGTCTCCTGGCTGGAACGACAGCAATTGTACCTCTGGGAGTTTGGGGAGGGACATCTTATTTACTGTGCGAGGCTGGCCCACTAAGTTATTTACACTCTTGTACTGTGCAAAGCCCTAGTTTTACAGGACAGAATATGTTCCTCCACTTCATAATATTGCTCAAACAGTGTTTCTATTTCATCATTATCTGTACAATTCTCCATAAGGTCCTTTTCATATTCCTTAAACCACAACTTGTATGACTCATATTTACTATCTAAGGAGTCTAAATACAATTTTAATTCATCGGGTCCACTGTATCTTGATCCATGAACTCCATGCACTTATTGAGTGCCTTTGTAACATGACCCTTACGAGCTTGTAACGAGGCTTTCTTTGCTTTAAGATCCCTGGGCTTGACACTCCCAGCAGTTTCATCGGGTCCAGCCATGGTTATAGGATAAATAACCACTGATGTCACAAATTAAATAAATTGTTTATAAAGGTGATTATCAAACCTTACTCTTGCACAAATCGTAGCCACGCCTGGGCTAGTAATTAATTGGACTAATTATTACAATTCACCCCACAATTAATTAATCTGTGTACTCTATACTCACTTTCTACAATCAGTCACTTAATTATTAAATAATTAATTCAATAATGATTAATTCACTAATCACCTCCGGTTCAGGAAGGACCAACGGGCGATGTGGGAATTAAGAGATTACCTGTCTGGGCTTCACCGCCACTTACAACAAATTATCTCCCGGGGAGTGGACCGACTAGTATAATTTTACCGCGGTTACCCCGTTGAGGCGTGTGAGAAAACTTGCCCCGCTCCTGGTCACATTTAAGGGGACCCTTCGATATTCTCACTCTAAATCCACATCTATCCTTGACCAGTTTATTAAGAATGAGTAACACCAATGATTACGGTATTGTTAAATTTTGTGGACTGTATGGGTTAAGGTCTGACTGATTGGGGAGAAGGAGGAAAGAGTACAACTTAATATCACTCACCCTTTATCCGTGCCATTGCTGCTCACTTGAAGATCCCGCTCATTATCATTCCCACCTCAAACCCACATTGTCCCAACATACCTACTGGCCAGACGGTTGCTAAGACAATAAGAGTACTTACAGTGGGGAAGAAACAACATTCTTGTCGCTATTCTTCGACGGATCTCGTGGTCCTGCTCGGTAGATTATTCTTCCGGCAAGACGATGATGTTGGTGGTTGTCTCGATGAGTCAAGAGAAGATTGATCCCTTGAACTCTCTTACGCCCACGAGACCGGGCGTTGTTTGCGTGGTTGGTCGGGGTAGTGATTCATATCCTCTCACTAAACCCCTTCAGTAGAGTTTATACGCAACACTTTACACACTATTCACACGTCGGTTTAATGTTCCATTAATTTACTCTCGTTAGAAGTTAATCCATTAATAATCGCGTGCGATGAACGCTGATCGAAGCGACGCACATTTCCGCCATCAACACCGCCATGACGGCGTCACTCACTGTTTAACACATTATCACTCTATTATTATAGTTTCTTGGACTTAATGTCCCACATTATGCTCGGCGAATATTCACAACATTCACTATTGTGAAGAGAGACCATTAACCGCGATTTGGTCGTAGTAAACGCCGATTTCCATCTCCATTATATCCAGAGCCCACCCATCGTTCACCTCCATTCACCTTTATCCCACGAGCGCGACTAACCTCGTGTGACCCAAGCCACCCATCGCGATGGTTCTTTCCTCATATCAAGAAAAATACGAACCAACAGCCACACATTAAGAATATTCACATTAGAAAGGCTATCGAGTATAACCTTTCGGGAAAATACCCAATATTTTCCACAACGTCTTTCAATTATGTCCTTGAATTTGTATTGATAAAGCCACTGGATGGCGAAATGTCTACAGTAAAGATATTCAGATATTGCACATGTCTAATTCTTCATCATTCTTGGTCTCATCTATCACTACTACATTTTTCAATACCTTTCCTTACATTCTGTGATTTGGTACACAATTTTATATTATCTGTTCCTCAGTAGGACTATAAAATTCACACCTAAGTAAATACTCAAATAAAGGCAGGCCTTTTTACGTGTCTTATTTTACCACTTTCTGCCAGTTAACATGTCATTCATGGCAATCAATGTAACTGTAGATTAATTTTAACTTATTATGCATACATGAAACTGTTAGAATTACTACAAGTAGTGGTTAACAATGTACCACTTCAGATGATGAATTAGACACTTATTGTGGAAACATTTTGCTAACCAGAGGCTTCCTCAGTCCAATATGGAGAAGAATGGTTGAAAATCAAAAGGAGATTCAGGTAATCAGTCCCTCAGCTTGGAGTCAATGTGATCAGTCCATCAATCTTGATGGACATAAAGCTTGGTGGACTGATCACAATGACTCCAGGCTGAGGGACTGATTACTTCAAACTCCTTCTGATCTTCAACCATTCTTCTCTGTATTGGACTGAGGAAACCACTGGTTGGTGAAATGTTTCCACACTAAAGATATCAAAGTGCTGCACAAGTGTCTAATTCCTCAACCTGTGGGTTCTCAGAACCAGTTGTCTACATACCATTTCAGATGCCTTCTTCCTTTCCTCTTTTAGCTTGGCATCCAACTGTGCAACAGCCTCACGATCCACCACTTGGCAGTGTCGATGAGCATAAATCAAAGCCAATAATGTGCCAAGCATTATATCTCGATCATTCTGAAAGTCAGGTAATACTGTATGCCTGAAAATCTTTAATTTGTTTAAATAATTACAGCTTCTCCTCACTTAGTGACATATACTTGGACTTATGACGGGCTCTCTGACCAGTATGCATACCTAAATAATGTATATTAGAGCTGATTTCCTCTATTCTGTTTATTACAGTATACAGTACACTACTGTATAAACATTTAAAAATATACCATAAATGTTATAAATGGTGCAAAGATGACATTAAAACAATATCAAAGATAGAAGCATTGATTTGACTCCATCAGCTAGAAACAGGCAAGTACCATTCAAAGACAAAATTATTTATGTAGGATAAATTTTGCACCAACTTAAAAAAACAGGAAAGGGGCAATTAAATAAAAATTCAGACACCCTATTAAAACTTATTCAAACATTGTTTTATTCAATATTTCTTATGTTCTCATAGATACTTTCCCACATACATACATGTATACTTGTTCATTTTTTAATAACTATATGATGATTCAAAGTACACCATGAAATACTTTATACAGTATGTAAATTAAGGTGGTAAAAACATTAATATAAGCATGATAGACTTTTGAGTATGTATACAAATTCTTGTACAAGTCCTGAGCATGGAAATGGATGAACATCCAATAGGAAGAACTACTGTACTGTATACTATTACATTAAGAAAATTAAATGTGTACCTGAAATTAAGAAGTACTGTTCAATTTTTCATTAATTATATACCCAGTACAACACTGTAATGTGTTTTACCTGCAGGGCTGAAGTTGTCTAATGGCTTCCTGCGTACAGCCTTGCAGAAGGTGAGACACAGCAGAATAGAAACGATACACAGGATCACTGCCAAATTTCTTCGTGGCTGCAAGGCAATATCCTGCATTGCTTGGTAATACTGTTCCTTCCATAGTAGTGTACTTTGCCCTGAAAACATTACCATACAGCATTATTTTGTAATATACTTTACTCATGATTAATTCAGTCAAAAGATTACGTCCCTGAATTATTTACCCACGAGTGTTAGTAACTCAAGAAACTGTATGTTTGTCAAATGTATAAACTTTATTTTATACTAGTAAAGCCTACAGAAAATACTACGTATATCATTGCTACAGTCTTTCATGTGAAATAACTAGATTTATAGTGGTTAATTGTATTCTTCTGGCACATAATTTAATATTAGCTTCTGACCATTGTTATTAGTTAAAGACAAGTTCTACTAATAGATAGCATAATCATTTATTATATATTTATTATATAAGTACAGTACCTTAAATATTGCATCAGCTTCAGCCATTCTGATATCAACTTATGTATCTTCTATATCTTGAAATCTGGCTAGATAGTATTTCTTGCAGAGTTAATCATCCTTCATTCACTAAACTTGTTATAAAATACATACAGTTCTCAAGGTTCTTTTGCCTTAGATTATATACTGTTCTTTATTATTATTATCATTTTACAAAATTTAATGTTTTAGTAGTTGCCACTGCTTTATAATCACAGATCAAAATCTGTTGTATCAATATTTTACACTTTTCTTAACAGGCAGCAGCTCAATTCACTTGATCTGTTCCGAGTGCATATATGGAGTAGGTATAATATATTATATTCATTGAGAAGCACTAAACCCACAAGAGTCAAAGCACCTGGGAAATAGGAGGTAATCAGGTTTGATCCGATGCCTCACAAAAGAACCCTTCATCAGCATTAAGGCATCCTGCTGAAGGAAGGAATGGGTATAATGCTGAAGAATTTACTGCAAAAGCTGACAAATTAAACTAATTTCAAGACCAAATACATTAATTTTATATGTGGTGGCAGTTGTGTTGCAGTTGTATTAAATCAAAGTAGTTAAATGCCTGCAATCAAAAAAAAACCCAGGTGCCTGCACTCAAAAACCCCAGGTGCCTGCACTCAAAAACCCCAGGTGCCTGCACTCAAAAAACCCAGGTGCCTGCACTCAAAAACCCCAGATGCCTGCACTCAAAAACCCCAGGTGCCTGCACTCAAAAAACCCAGGTGCCTGCACTCAAAAACCCCAGGTGCCTGCACTCAAAAACCCCAGGTGCCTGCACTCAAAAACCCAGGTGTCTGCACTCAAAACCCAGGTGCCTGCACTCAAAACCCCAGGTGCCTGCACTCAAAACCCCAGGTGCCTGCACTCAAAACCCCAGGTGCCTGCACTCAAAAACCCCAGGTGCCTGCACTCAAAACCCCAGGTGCCTGCACTCAAACCCCAGGTGCCTGCACTCAAAACCCCAGGTGCCTGCACTCAAAACCCAGGTGCCTGCACTTAAAACCCCAGGTGCCTGCACTTAAAAACCCCAGGTGCCTGCACTCAAAACCCCAGGTGCCTGCACTCAAAAACCCAGGTGCCTGCACTCAAAACCCCAGGTGCCTGCACTCAAAACCCCAGGTGCCTGCACTCAAAACCCCAGGTGCCTGCACTCAAAACCCAGGTGCCTGCACTCAAAAACCCCAGGTGCCTGCACTCAAAACCCCAGGTGCCTGCACTCAAAAACCCCAGGTGCCTGCACTCAAAACCCCAGGTGCCTGCACTCAAAACCCCAGGTGCCTGCACTAAAAACCCCAGGTGCCTGCACTCAAAAACCCCAGGTGCCTGCACTCAAAAGCCCCAGGTGCCTGCACTCAAAACCCCAGGTGCCTGCACTCAAAACCCAGGTGCCTGCACTCAAAACCCCAGGTGCCTGCACTCAAAACCCAGGTGCCTGCACTCAAAAACCCAGGTGCCTGCACTCATAAAACCCAGGTGCCTGCACTCAAAATCCCAGGTGACTGCACTCAAAAACCCCAGGTGCCTGCACTCAAAAACCCCAGGTGCCTGCACTTAAAAACCCAGGTGCCTGCACTTAAAAAACCTAGGTGCCTGCACTCAAAAACTCAAGGTGCCTGCACTCAAAACCCCAGTGCCTGCACTCAAGGCTGTCTTTCAGATATTAAGGTACAATATATGAAAAAAAATCCATCAAAATACCGCAGGAAAACAAAATCATAAATAACACCTATTCTTGCTATCCGCCCTGAACAACATCATTTCATTCTTGATGATTAGGTCCAGGATAGAGCAAACGTCGTCCAACTTTGTCTATGCAAAGTGTGAAACTTACAGCCTCGATATTATGACTTTATCCTTGAATTATGACACAAGTTCACAAGTGTGCAAGATGTTTCGTATCGTCTGTTTGTTTACACAAGGAATTCCAACTGAGAGTCTGGTTCTGTTGTGGTTAAGATAGTTGTAGCTTAGTTGTGGTTAAGATAGTTGTAGCTTAGTTGTGGTTAAGATAGTTGTAGCTTAGTTGTGGTTAAGATAGTTGTAGCTTAGTTGTGGTTAAGATAGTTGTAGCTTAGTTGTGGTTAAGATAGTTGTGGCTTAGTTGTGGTTAAGATAGTTGTGGCTTAGTTGTGGTTAAGATAGTTGTGCTTAGTTGTGGTTAAGATAGTTGTGGCTTAGTTGTGGTTAAGATAGTTGTGGCTTAGTTGTGGTTAAGATAGTTGTGGTTAATATAGTTGTGGTTAAGATAGTTGTGGTGACCGTCTTCAAGGACTCAGTCACCGATTTTCATTTTTCTGAACTTGAATTCAGTAGTAATTGAAAAAAATTCTTCAGATTTTAACCGGAGGGTTAGCCACCCAGGATAACCCAAGAAAGTCATGCGTCATCGAGGACTGTCTGTCTTATTCCATTGGGGGATTATGAACAAACCCCTGGCTGTCTTCAAGCAGGCACTGGACAGGCACCAAAGTCGGTACCTGACCAGCGAGGCTGTGTTCGTACGTTGGACTTCGTGCGGCCAGCAGTAACAGCCTGGTTGATCAGGCTCTAATCCAACATGAGGCCTGGTCACGGACCGGGCCAGAAAGTTGACCCCTGGAACTCTCTCAGGTATACTCCAGGTATCTACCTGAGTTCATTACTTTTGTAACTTCTCAGCCATCAAAACTTTGGGGTCCAGTCCCTGGACCCATTATGTACCTCTGTAATCTTTTGACTACCGCCCACCATGGGTATGGGCTGCATAATAAAGATATTAAACTAACTTATTTAATCATTTGAAATTTGTATTCATATGTAATGTAATATAGATTAAGTACTAGTAAGTAAGTAAGTAAATTTATTCAGGTATACACAAATACATTTACATAGATTATCATACATAGCAGCATATGTGTAGTATTAAGTCTGCCCAAAATGCCTAGCATGCCCAGGCATGCTAATGGCCATCTTTGTAATTATTGTCTTATAAATGTAAACCAAAAACTGATGTCAAAGACCTGGGAGTGATCATGTCAGAGGATCTCACCTTCAAGGACCATAACAAAGTAGCAATTGCATCTGCTCGAAAAATGACAGGATGGATAATGAGAACCTTCAAAACCAGGGATGCCAAGCCCATGTTGACACTTTACAGATCGCTTGTTCTATCTAGGCTGGAATATTGCTGCACACTAACTGCACCTTTCAAGGCAGGTGAAATTGCTGACCTTGAAAATGTGCAGAGAACCTTCACCGCACGCATAAGTGCGATAAACCACGTCAACTACTGGGAACGCTTGAAGTTCCTAAACCTGTACTCTCTAGAACGCAGGCGGGAGAGATCATTTATATACATGGAAAATTCTCGAGGGCTTTGTACCAAACTTGCACACAAAAATCACTCCCTACGAAAGCAAAAGACTCGGCAGGCGATGTAACATCCCCCCAATGAAGAGCAGGGGTGCCACTAGCACGTTGAGGGACAATACAATAAGTGTCAGGGGCCCAAGATTGGTCAACTGCCTCCCAGCATACATCAGGGATTACCAACAAACCCCTGGCTGTCTTCAAGCAGGCACTGGACAGGCACCTAAAGTCGGTACCTGACCAGCCAGGCTGTGGTTCGCAGTTGGACTGCTGCGGCCAGCAGTAACACCTGGTTGATCAGGCTCTGGTCCAACAGGAGGCCTGGTCACCAGACCGGGCCGCTGGGGCGTTGACCCCTGGAACCTCTCTAGTTAAACTCCATGTAAACACTACCCTCCACTCTACACTACACTCCACTCTATGCTAAATCTGAACCTGAACTTCTCTGCGGCGTCACTCCCCGGCTGTTTGCCCCCTCAATCGAAATTTCACAGAAGGGTCCAAATAGCATCACATTTTAATACGCAATTATTATATTATTCATTAATATGTTCTACATTTAGGAAATTATGTAAAAAAAATCTACAACTAATACACCACTAGACCATGACCACTACTGTCCCTGTTCACCCATTGGTTTAAAATGGGTACCTGGGTGTTAGTGGACTGGTGTGGGTCGCATCCTGGGACAAAACTGACCTAATTTGCGGGAAATGCTCAGCATAACAAGCGGCTTTCTATATATTTCTTTTCTTATGCCAAAACAAAGTCGAGAACAACATCCAGTATTGGGCCCCTACTAAAACGAGATGGGTCTTACACAGATGACAGCAAGGAAATGAGTGAGTTACTAAAGTCCCAGTATGACTCAGTTTTTAGTGAGCCGCTAACCAGACTAAAAGTTGAAGACCTAAATGATTTTTTAGAGAGTGCCACAGAACCTGGTAGACGCAAGCCTATCTGACATTGCCCTGACACCACATGACTTCGAAAAGGCGATAAATGACATGCCCATGCACTCGCTCCAGGCCCCGACTCATGGAACTCAGTGTTCATCAAGAACTGCAAAAACCCCCATCATGTTTTTAACATCCTATGGAGGGGAGCATGGACACTGGGGTCGTCCCCCAGTTACTAAAAACAACAGACATAGCCCCACTCCCACAAAGGCGGGTAAAGCAATGACAAAGAACTACAGACCAATAGCGCTAACGTCCCATATCATAAAATCTTTGAAAGGGTTCTAAAGCAAGACGCCATACTAGATAACCATCAATTACAAACCCGGGCAGCATGGGTTTAGGGCGG
>WNWK01007629.1:12500-92106 GCA_009830355.1 Cherax destructor | reverse complement strand
GCATAAACAATTTAATTCATGCCAGATGTACTGTCAACAGTGTGTCAAGAATTGTGCTGACCACAGCACTACGAGGCACCTCGTGGCGCCACATGGTTGCACGAGGCTGCAAAAAGCAGCAAGAGCGGGCAGATTGAATTTGGCCACCGCAAGAACGGGTCATACGACTCTAGGTCATGCGGCGCGAGGCGACGTAAATCAACAGAGACATTAGTCGTTCGCGTCCGTTATATCATTTAATCTCCACTAACGTCGGGAAATAAGATAAGAACTTTGTTCCAGCGCGTTTAGTGTATAATATCAACATTGCAGTATATTCAGAAGTGTGCGCAGCTTCTCACTGCAAAAAGAAGAAACGTAGAGACAATCGCAAGTGAACTCCATCGAAACAAGACGGTGATTCTTCAGCGGCATTCTACAATCAAGACAGCATTTCCGCCGTATATGGTGGAGCCAACACCATCGCTCAAAGTTACACGAGCAAGGTAAGAATTTGATGTTCTGGTTAAACAGGGAACTGCGCAGTTCTTGTATTCAAGAACAATCAAATTGTTACCACGACGGCGGTTATGCGTGGACTTTTTAGTCCAAAACAGTGAGTAAAACGCCTTTCAGTCCATCTAAGACTGAAATATGGACATACGCTCCTTTGGGGCAATATATTATAATAAATCCCTTGATGTTTATCTTACAGCCCTGTGGAGGTGTGGCAATATATGGATCCCCTGAGAAGGTGTTGGAGGCGGCTGCAACATCTTGGATTCATCAAGAAGTTAAGAACCATACAGTCCACGTTATCATTGAGGTCACATCCTCCATAACAACAATTTGCAAGGAAGCTGAGGGGAGGTTTATACCCAAGGGTAACAGGAGAAGCGAAAAAGACAGGATGAGCCCATGGTTCACCCAAAGGTGCAGGGAAGCCAAAACCAAGTGTGCCAGGGAATGGAAGAAGTACAGAAGGCAAAGAACCCAGGAGAATAAGGAGAGCAGTCGTAGAGCCAGAAATGAATATGCACAGATCAGAAGGGAGGCCCAAAGACAGTACGAGAATGACATAGCAGCGAAAGCCAAATCTGACCCAAAGCTGCTGTACAGCCACATCAGGAGGAGAACAACAGTCAAGGACCAGGTGATCAGGCTGAGGAAGGAAGGAGGGGAGGTCACAAGAAATGACCGTGAAGTGTGTGAGGATCTTAACATGAGATTCAAAGAGGTGTTCACAGAGGAGATAGAAGGGCCTCCAGAAAGGAGGAGAGGTAGGGTACACCATCAGGTACTGGACACAATACACACAACTGAGGAGGAAGTGAGGAGACTACTAAGCGAGCTAGATACCTCAAAGGCGATGGGGCCGGATAACATCTATCCATGGGTCCTGAGAGAGGGAGCAGAGGAGCTATGTGTACCCCTAACAATGATCTTCAACACATCTATCGAAACAGGGCAACTACTTGAGGTATGGAAGACAGCAAATGTAGTTCCAATTTTTAAAAAAGGAGACAGGAACGTAGCACTAAACTACAGACCAGTGTCACTGACATGTATAGCATGCAAGGTCATGGAGAAGATAGTCAGGAGAAGAGTGGTGGAGCACCTAGAAAGGAATGAGCTTATCAACGACGGCCAACACGGTTTAGGGACGGGAAATCCTGTGTCACAAACCTACTGGAGTTCTACGACAGGGTGACAGCAATAAGACAAGAGAGAGAGGGGTGGGTAGATTGCATATTCTTGGACTGTAAGAAGGCGTTTGACACAGTTCCACACAAGAGATTAGTGCAAAAGTTGGAGGACCAGGCAGGGGTAACAGGGAAGGCACTACAATGGATCAAGGAATACCTGTCAGGAAGACAGCAGCGAGTCATGGTACGTGGTGAGGTGTCAGAGTGGGCGCCGATGACGAGAGGGGTTCCACAGGGGTCAGTCCTGGGACCAGTGCTGTTTCTGGTATTTGTGAACGACATGACGGAAGGAATAGACTCCGAAGTGTCCCTGTTTGCAGATGATGTGAAGTTGATGAGAAGAATTCAGTCGGACGAAGACCAGGCAGAACTACAAAGGGATCTGGACAGGCTGCAAGCCTGGTCCAGCAATTGGCTCCTGGAGTTCAACCCCACCAAGTGCAAAGTCATGAAGATTGGGGAAGGACAAATAAGACTGCAGACGAAGTACAGCCTAGGGGGCCATAGACTACAAACCTCAATCAAGGAAAAAGACCTTGGGGTGAGTATAACACCAGGTACATCTCCTGAGGCGCACATCAACCAAATAACTGCTGCAGCATATGGGCGCCTAGCAAACCTAAGAACAGCATTCCGACATTTTAATAAATAATCGTTCAGGACCCTGTACACTGTGTACGTTAGGCCCATACTGGAGTACGCAGCACCAGTTTGGAACCCACACCTAGCCAAGCACGTGAAGCTCGATAAAGTGCAAAGGTTTGCAACAAGACTAGTCCCGGAGCTAAGGGGTATGTCCTACGAGGAGAGGTTACCCATTTACGTGCCTGCTTATCGTTTGCCGCATGCGCAAAGAGTTTTTGCTGACCAACTCATTGCAAAGATGCTCCGCGATGGAGTTATCGAGGAGTCCATTTCCATGTGGAATGCCGCTCTAATCCTGGTTCCCAAGAAAGATGGAACATGGCGCCCTGTTATCGATTACAGGAAACTGAATGCCTTTAAGGAAATCGACCTGACGACACTGGAGGACAGGAGAGATAGGGGGGACATGATAACAACATATAAGATACTGAGAGGAATTGACAAAGTGGACAGAGACAGAATGTTCCAGAGAGGGAACACACAAACAAGGGGATACAACTGGAAGCTGAAGACTCAGATGAGTCAAAGGGATGTTAGGAAGCATTTATTCAGCCATATAGTCAGGAAGTGGAAAAGTCTAACAAAGGATGTAGTGGAGTAAGGAACCACACATAGCTTTAAGACAAGGTATGATAAAGCTCATGGAGCAGGGAGAGAAGAGACCCAGTAGCGGATAATGAAGAGGCGGGGCCAGGAGCCGAGTCTCGACCCCTGCAACCACAATTAGGTGAGTACGCACAAACACACACACACACACACACACACAAACACCCACACACAAACAGCCCCGGTGGCCTGGTGCTAAAGCTCTCGTTTCACGCACGGAGGGCCCGGGTTCAATTCCCGGCGGAGCGGAAACGTTTCGAAGTGTTTCCTTACACACACACACATATAACAGGCCTAGTGTCTAATCGACATGTGCCTAGGACAAAATGATAACTAACACCCACACACACACACACACACACAGTGTCAAATACATCAAAGCACACAGGATGACACAGCGAAGCCTCTGACACAACGAATTACACAAGCGTTATGAAAACAAGTTAATAGCACCTAACACACACCGACCATAGTTATAAATCCAACAACAGCGCATCACCGACCCTCGTAACTTCACACTCCACACATAAATCAAACCAATGTAGCTTCTACAGCATGGTTCAACAGAGGCGAATTTGAACAAAAATATATGTATAAATCTAAGTAATGGGGAGCATAACTGTCATGGGACATGAGAGGTTGTCCATTACTGTCCTGATTGCTTCAATAAAGAGGCAGATAACGAGCTTTTCCGATGATTAAGGTGTTGTTTGGGACCCCATGGATCAAACTATGTTGCATTTAGTTTCCACTCTCCTGTACCCACAACACAAGCCATCAAAACTTTCCTCATAATATATATATATAATATAATATATAATTATTATATTATAATAAAATATAATAATTAATTTATATAATAATGAAAGTGACAATGAAAGTGATACATATATAATATATAAGTGACACATAAAATAGTGAAATAAGACCATAGTGACACATAAGTGAACATAGTGACAATATACCATATAATAATGTGGGACACATAATGACAATAAGGCACATAAGTGACACATAGTGACAAAGTGACACATATGACATAGTGACACATAGTGACACAAAGTGACCATAGTGACCATAAGTGACCACAATGACAAGTGACACATGACAAGTGACACATGACAAGTGACACATGACAAGTGACACATGACAAGTGACACATGACAAGTGACACATGACAAGTGACACATGACAAGTGACACATGACAAGTGACACATGACAAGTGACACATGACAAGTGACACATGACAAGTGACACATCTGGCTCCATTTTTCACTTTTATCTCCTGGGAACTAAACACCGACAGCATTCAGGATATTTTTAACAGCAGAGAGTGAGAGAAATAATTACAGAAATAATTATAATAATAATAGTGAATTATTATTGTTTCACTGGACGTATTCCAGTTTGATCCAAGGGGAAATTAACTACATTTCCTTGGATGAGGAGCCCTGGATTATA
This sequence comes from Cherax destructor, assembly GCA_009830355.1. Classification (NCBI taxonomy): domain Eukaryota; kingdom Metazoa; phylum Arthropoda; class Malacostraca; order Decapoda; family Parastacidae; genus Cherax; species Cherax destructor. Next base: position 87,708 of record WNWK01007629.1, on the reverse strand, counting down.
AAGAAAGCTTGGTTGAAGGACTCACCACAAGGACTTGAAGGACTCACCACAAGGTCTTGAAAGACTCACCACAAGGTCTTGAAAGACTCACCACAAGGTCTTGAAAGACTCACCACAAGGTCTTGAAAGACTCACCACGAGGTCTTGAAAGACTCACCACAGGTCTTGAAAGACTCACCAACTTGAAAGGTCTTGACTCACCACAAGGTCTTGAAAGACTCACCACAAGGTCTTGAAAGACTCACCACAAGGTCTTGAAAGACTCACCACAAGGTCTTGAAAGACTCACCACAAGGTCTTGAAAGACTCACCACAAGGTCTTGAAAGACTCACCACAAGGTCTTGAAAGACTCACCACAAGGTCTTGAAAGACTCACCACGAGGTCTTGAAAGACTCACCACAAGGTCTTGAAAGACTCATCAAAAGGTCTTGAAGGCTCACCATAAGGTCTTGAAAGACTCACCACAAGGTTTTGAAGACTCACCACAAGCTTGTGAAGACTCACCACAAGGTTTTGAAGACTCACCACAAGGTCTTGAAAGACTCACCACAAGGTCTTGAAAGACTCACAAGTCTTAGACTCACCCAAGGTCTTGAAGACTACCACAAGGTCTTGAAGACTCCCACAAGGTCTTGAAGACTCACCACAAGGTCTTGAAGGACTCACCACAAGGTCTTGAAGGACTCACCACAAGGTCTTGAAGGACTCACCACAAGGTCTTGAAGGACTCACCACAAGGTCTTGAAGGACTCACCACAAGGTCTTGAAGGACTCACCACAAGGTCTTGAAGACTCACCACAAGGTTGTGAAGGACTCACCACAAGGTCTTGAAGGACTCACCACAAGGTCTTGAAGGACTCACCACAAGGTCTTGAAGGACTCACCACAAGGTCTTGAAGGACTCACCACAAGGTCTTGAAGGACTCACCACAAGGTCTTGAAGGACTCACCACAAGGTCTTGAAGGACTCACCACAAGGTCTTGAAAGACTCACCACAAGGTCTTGAAAGACTCACCACAAGGTCTTGAAAGACTCACCACAAGGTTGTGAAGGACTCACCACAAGGTCTTGAAAGACTCACCACAAGGTCTTCAAAGACTCACAAGGTCTTAAAGTCACTAGACAATATTCAACGAAAGAATCAATCGGGTTACTCAATGAAGGGTCTTGTGTACCCTCTTCTCCTCTTCTTCGTCTTCCTTTATTCCCTTTCCAGTTCCTACTTTCCTTTACACACACACACACACCTTGTGGCTAGAAGAATGAATCCAAACTACAAGAAAGGGAACTATGCGGGCATGAAGAACTTCCTAAACGGGGTTCAGTGGGACAGAGAACTGGCAGGGAAGTCAGTAAACGAGATGATGGAATATGTAACAACAATATGCAAGGAAGCAGAGGAGAGGCTTGTACCCAAGGGTAACAGGAACAATGAAAGCGCCAGGATGAGCCCGTGGTTCACCCAAAGGTGCAAGGAGGCTAAAACCAAGTGTGCTAGGGAATGGAAGAAGTATAGAAGGCAAAGGACCCAGGAAAATAAGGAGAGCAGTCGTAGAGCCAGGATTGAATATGCACAGGTAAGAAGGAGGCCCAACGACAGTACGAGAATGACATAGCAGGGAAAGCTAAATCTGACCCGAAGCTGTTGTACAGCCACATCAGGAGGAAAACAACAGTCAAGGACCAGGTAATCAGGCAAAAGAAGGAAGGAGGAGAGATCACAAGAAATGGCCGTGAAGTGTGTGAGGAACTCAACATGAGATTCAAAGAAGTGTTCACCGAGGAGACAGAAGGGACTCCAGAAAGACAGAGAGGTGGGGTACACCACCAAGTGTTGGACACAATAAATGCAACCGAGGAAGAAGTGAAGAGGCTGCTGAGTGAGCTAGATACCTCAAAAGCGACGGGGCCGGATCACATCTCTCAATGGGTCCTGAGAGAGGGAGATGAGGCACTGTGTGTGCCCCTAAAAACAATATTCAACACATCTATCGAAACAGGGAGACTACCTGAGGTATCGAAGACAGCAAATGTAGTCCCAATTTTTAAAAAAGGAGACAGACATGAAGCACTTAACTACAGACCAGTGTCACTAACGTGTATAGTATGCTGCAGAGTCATGGAGATTATCAGAAGAAGAATTGTGGAACACCTAGAAAGGAATGAGCTTATCAACGACGGCCAACACGGTTTCAGGGACGGGAGATCCTGTCTCACAAACCTACTGGAGTGCTATGACAGGGTGACAGCAGTAAGACAAGAGAGAGAGGGGTGGGTAGATTGCATTTTCTTGGACTGTAAAAAGGCGTTTGACACAGTTCCACACAAGAGATTAGTGCAGAAGCTGGAGGACCAGGCAGGGATAACAGGGAAGGCACTCCAATGGATCAGGGAATACCTATCAGGAAGACAGCAGCGAGTCATGGTACGTGGCGAGATGTCAGAGTGGGCGTCTGTGACGAGTGGGGTTCCACAGGGGTCAGTCCTAGGACCGGTGCTGTTTCTGGTATTTGTGAACGACATGACAAAAGGAAGTGTCCCTGTTTGCAGATGATATGAAGTTGATGAGAAGAATTTAATCGGACAAAGACCAGGCAGAACTACAAAGGAATCTGGACAGGCTGCAGGAGTGGTCCAGAAATTAGCTCCTGGAGTTCAACCCCACCAAGTGCAAAGTCATGAAGATTGGGGAAGGGCAAAGAAGACCGCAGACGGAGTACAGTCTACGGGGCCAGAGACTACAAACCTCACTCAAGGACAAAGATCTTGGGGTGAGTATAACACCAGGAACATCTCCTGAGGCACACATCAACCAAATAACTGCTGCAGCATATGGGCGCCTAGCAAACCTAAGAACAGCATTTCGAAATCTTAATAAGGAATCGTTCAGGACCCTGTACACTGTGTACGTTAGGCCCATACTGGAGTATGCAGTACCAGTTTGGAACCCACATTGCCAAGCACAAACTAGAGAAAGTGCAAAGGTTTGCAACAAGACTAGTCCCGGAGCTAAGGGGTATGTCCTACGAGGAGAGATTAAGGGAAATCGACCTGATGACACTGGAGGACAGGAGAGATAGGGAAGGACATGATAACGACATATAAAATACTGAGAGGAATTGACAAGGTGGACAGAGACAGAATGTTCTAGAGATGGGTCACAGCAACAAGGGGATACAGTTGGAAGTTGAATATTCAGATAAATCACAGAGATGTTTGGAAGTATTTCTTCAGTCACAGAGTGGTCGGGAAGTGGAATAGTTTGGGAAGCGATGTAGTGGAGGCAGGATCCATTCATGGCTTTAAGAAGAGGTATGATAAAGCTCATGGAGCAGGGAGTGACACCCAGTAGCGGCCAGTGAAGAGGCGGGGCCAGGAGCTATGACTCGACTCCTGCAACCACAACTAGGTGAGTACACACACACGACAAAGCTTATGGAGCAGTGTGTGTGTGTTGACCTTGAAGCGATCAGGGAAGAGACGAGGCCCAGGAGCTGTGAATCGACCCCTGAAACCAAAAATAGGCGAGTACACACTTACACACGCACACACACACGAGCTTTATCATACATAGTTTTAAGACAAGGTATGATAAAGCTCATGGAGCAGGGAGAGCAGAGACCCAGTAGCAGACAGCGAAGACGCGGGGCCAGGAGCTGAGTCTCGACCCCTGCAACCACAATTAGGTGAGTACACACACACACACACACACACACAAGACAAGACAAACATTCGTGTCACTTAAACGTCAAACTTAACTTAGCATTTTCAACGTTTAACGAGATTAATTCGTGTTCCTCCATTAACGAAAGTTCAACTTTCATTGAACATTGAGTTCGTTTAACTCAATCTAGATCAGTTACTGGTGCCGGGGAAAGGCTCTTGAGCCGGGGAGTTAGAGGCGAATTTGTAAGCCCAAACGGGTTTACAGTTTCCCTGTGAATATTAATGTAAATAATAGAAGTAAAAAAGTATATAATAATATTAATAATAATCATAATAATAATCATAATAATATAATAAATAATTTTAAAATGATAATGAAATTAAAAAATAATTATAAAAATAAATAATAATAATAATAATAATAATAATAATAATAATAATAATAATAATAAATAAAAATTGATAAAAAAACAAAATAGTAAAAATAATCCTAATTATTGCAAGGTTGAAATACAGTACATGTTGCAACTTAAACTTTTCTTACTGTAAATGAAGAACTTTCAACTCTTCTTGAAGCTCAAGAGTGGTCCCAAAAATACCACTAGTAGAGGTCCCAAAAATACCACCAGTAGAGGTCCCAAAAATATCACCAGTAGTGGTCCCAAAAATACCACCAGTTGTGGTCCCAAAAATACAACCAGTTGTGGTCCCAAAAATACCACCAGTAGTGGCCCCAAAAATACCACCAGTTGTGGTCCCAAAAATACCACCAGTAGTGGTCCCAAAAATATCACCAGTAGTGGTCCCAAAAATACAACCAGTTGTGGTCCCAAAAATACCACCAGTAGTGGTCCCAAAAATATCATCAGTAGTGGTCCCAAAAATACCACCAGTAGTGGTCCCAAAAATACCACCAGTAGTGGTCACAAAAATACCACCAGTAGTGGTCACAAAAATACCACTAGTAGTGGTCCCAAAAATACCACTAGTAGTGGTCCAAAAAAACCACCATAGTGGTCCCAAAATACATAGTGGTCCCAAAAATACCACCAGTAGTGGTCCCAAAAATACCACAAGTAGTGGTCCCAAAAATACCACCAGTAGTGGTCCCAAAAATACCACCAGTAGTGGTCCCAAAAATACCACCAGTAGTGGTCCCAAAAATACCACCATCAGTGGTCCCAAAAATACCACCATCAGTGGTCCCAAAAATACCACCATCAGTGGTCCCAAAAATACCACCATCAGTGGTCCCCAAAATACCACCAGTAGTGGTCCCAAAAATACCATAGTGGTCCCAAAATACCACCAGTATGGTCCCAAAATACCACCATCAGTGGTCCCAAAAATACCACCATCAGTGGTCCCAAAAATACCACCAGTAGTGGTCCCAAAAATACCACCAGTAGTGGTCCCAAAAATACCACCAGTAGTGGTCCCAAAAATACCACCAGTAGTGGTTCCAAAAATACCACTAGTGGTCAAAAAAATGTCATCAGTAGTGGTCCCAAAAATACCACCAGTAGTGGTCCCAAAAATACCACCAGTAGTGGTCCCAAAAATACCACTAGTGGTCAAAAATACAGTGGGTCCCAAAATACCACTAGTAGTGGTCCCAAAAATACCACTAGTAGTGGTCCCAAAAATACCACTAGTAGTGGTCCCAAAAATACCACTAGTAGTGGTCCCAAAAATACCACTAGTAGTGGTCCCAAAAATACCACCAGTAGTGGTCCCAAAAATACCACTAGTGGTCAAAAAATGTCATCAGTAGTGGTCCCAAAAATACCACCAGTAGTGGTCCCAAAAATACCACCAGTAGTGGTCAAAAAAAATGTCATCAGTAGTGGTCCCAAAAATACCACTACAGTGGTCCAAAACTCACCAGTAGTGGTCCCAAAATACTCCAGTAGTGGTCCCAAAGATACCACCATCAGTATGGTCCCAAAGATACCATACCATCAGTGGTCCCAAAATACACCAGTAGTGGTCCCAAAAAACCACCAGAAGTGGTCCAAAAGTTATCCCAGTAGTGGTCCCAAAAATACCACCAGCAGGGGTCCTAAAAATACCACGAGTAGTGGTTCCAAAGATATCCCAGTAGTGGTCCCAAAGATATCCCAGTAGTGGTCCCAAAGATATCCCAGCAGTGGTCCCAAAGATATCCCAGTAGTGGTCCCAAAGATATCCCAATAATTTTCCCAAAAATATATCCAGCAGTAGTCCCAAAGATATCCCAGTAGTTGTCCCAAATGCCCTAGTAGTGGTCCCAACAGACCACCAGTAGAAGTCCCAAAAAGACCACTAGTAGTGGTGCTAGAAGACCCTAGTAGTGTTCCCAAAACACCACTAGAGGTCCCCCCATAAACCAGTAATCCCATAAACCAAGTAGTCACAAAGAAATCAGTAGTCCAAAAATACGCAGTAGTCTCAAAAAGACTCCCAGTAGTTGTCCCAAAAGCCCAGTAGCCCTCAAGAAAATCAGTAGTTCAGTAGTCTCCAGAAAATCAATAGTTCAGTAGTCTCAAGAAAATCAATAGTCCCTAGCAAATCAGTAGTCCCCCCCAAAAAAAAAAAGTGGTGGTCCCAAAAATGCCAGTAGTGACAAAAAGACCTTCAATAGTAGTCTCAAAAATCCCGGGAGTCCCAAAAATACCCCCAGTAGTGGTCCCCAGCAAGACCTAGGGCCGAACTGCCTTGTTAAATTTCTCTCGTAAAAGATGTTGAATTGAGAGAAAGAAAGATATTTTTAAACGGTGTGTGTGTGTACTTACCTAATTGTAATTGCAGGGGTGGAGTCACAGCTCCTGGCCCCGCCTCCTCACTGGTGGCTACTAGGTCCACTCTCTCCCTGCTCCATGAACTTTATCATACCTCTTCTTAAAGCTATGTACGGTTTCTACCTCCACTACATCACTCTCCTGATTGTTCCACTTCCTGCAACTCTATGGCTGAAGAATTACTTCCTAACATCCTGTGACATCTGAGTTTTAAACTCGTGTGAGAGTTTGTGTTTGTTTATTTGTAAGTGTGTGTGTGTGTGTGTGTGTGTGTGTGTGTGTGGTGTGTGTGTGTGTGCACCTCAGCTCCCCTCCTGGCTTAATTCGTCACTTGTTCCCGGAAATATATGCGTCTGTCATTCACCCTCTCTCTCCCTGTCTCCCTATTCTGTCTCTCTGTCTCCCTTGTTCTGTCTCCCTTTTCCCTGTCTCCTTGTCCCTGTCTCCTAGTCCCTGTCTCCGTAGTCCCTGTCTCCTAGTCCCTGTCTCCTAGTCCCTGTCTCCTAGTCCCATGTCTCCGTAGTCCACTGTCTCCGTAGTCCCTGTCTCCGTAGTCCCTGTCTCCCTTGTCTCTGCCTCAATAGTCCCTGTCTCCCTAGTCCCTGTCTCCCCCCTGTCTCCCATCCCTCCTTGTCCCTGCCTCCCTTGTCCCTGTCTCCCTAGTCCCTGCCTCCCTTGTCCCTGCCCCCTATCCTGTCTCCTAGTCACTGCTCCCATCTCTTCCTCTACCACCATCTACCTATCCATCCTCATCTTACCCTCTCTTCTACTCAGCTCCATTTTGGTCATCACCTCACCTCATTCCTATCTTCCTCTTCCTCCTCTTCCCTATCCTCATCCACTTCCTCTTTCTTCTATGGAATTTTAAAGTGAGGGGAAATCTTCATTTTATATTTGGTTTGTGTAATGGATGAATTGTGGTGGTGGTGGTGGTGGTTGGTGGTGGTGGTTGTGGTGGTGAATGGTGGTGGTTGTGATGGTGGTGGTGTTGTTGGTGGTGGTGATTGGTGGTGGCAGTAGTGGTGGCCGTAGGGGTGGCTGTTGTGGTGGCAGTAGTGGAGGCCGTAGTGGTGGACGTAGTGGTGAGTAGTGGTGCGTAGTGGTGGCCGAAGGGGTGGCCGTAGTGGTGGCCGTAGTGGTGGCCGTAGTGGTGGCAGTAGTTGTGGCATAGTGGTGGCCGTAGTGATGGCCGTAGTGGTGGCAGTAATGGTGGCGGTAGTGGTGGCGGTAGTGGTAGCAGTAGTGGTGGTGACAGTAGTGGTGGTGGCAGTAGTGGTGGTGGCAGTAGTGGTGGTGGCAGTAGCGGTGGTGGCAGTAGTGGTGGTGGCAGTAGTGGTGGTGGCAGTAGTGGTGGTGGCAGTAGTGGTGGCCGTAGTGGTGGCACGTAGTGGTGGCAGTAGTGGTGGCCGTAGTGGTGGCCGTAGTGGTGGCAGTTGTGGTGGCAGTAATGGTGGCAGTAGTGGTGCAGTAGTGGTGGTAGTAGTGGTGGCAGTAATGGTTGCAGTAGTGGTGGTAGTTGTGGTGGCAGTAATGGTTGCAGTAGTGGTGGCAGTTTTAGTTAGTAATAGTGAGGTTAGAGGTGTTTGTACTATCCAAAATTATCAAGGATAATTGTATGACTCCTCAGTGTGTATACACGGGATGTGTATACACGGGGGATGTGTATTCACGGGGGATGTGTACACACGGGGGATGTGTATTCACGTGGGATGTGTACACACGGGGGATGTGTACAACGGGGATGTACAGGGATGTGTCACGGGGGATGTGTACACACGGGGGATGTGTACACACGGGGGATGTGTATTCACGGGGGATGTGTATACACGGGGGATGTGTACACACGGGGATGTGTACACACGGGGATGTGTACACACGGGGGATGTGTATACACGGGGGATGTGTATACACGGGGGATGTGTATACACGGGGGATGTGTATACACAGGGGATGTGTACACACGGGGATGTGTATACACGGGGGGATGTGTATACACGGGGGATGTGTACACACGGGGGATGTGTATACACGGGATGTGTATAAGTGATCTTGATACAAGGAATTCTTCAACACTTGTCCAACCTTCTAACGAAGACCTACTTACACTAGTGGATGGTTCCACTGTGACGCCGCTCCTCCTGCTTCCACTCACCTGACTACAGTATATAAGCTCACTTCTTCGACCATATGCTGTACTTTCTACAAGACTGATGGAGCGGGTATAGTAGTGAAATAGAGATGATGTAATTAGTCAATTAGCGTTTGAGGAGTCAGTCCCTCAGCCTGGAAAAGACTGACCACCTTGTTCCACACATGGAGCTGGTCTCTTCTCCAGGCTGAGGACAGACCACCTCAAATACTATTTCTCCAAGGTTGATGGACTGACTACATCTTTATTTCACTACTACTGCTGCCTCTGTATTTGACTGAAGAATTCTACTGTGTAGACGAAACGTTTCATCAATAAAGATACCCAACTGTTGCACATGTGCTGTAATCTTCAACCTGTCCGTATTTTATTCCATTATCAACAACAGATAAAGCAGGAAGAGTGTGGACGAAATAACGAGAAGCATAGCGCGGGACCAGGAGCTAAGAATCGACCCCTGCAACCAGAAATAGGTGAGTTTAGGTGGCACACACACACGGACAGATAGAGAGAGAAAACGGGCGCAGCTTCTATTCTGGCTGGTAAACTCTCTTAAAGCATACAAGAGTAACTCTTAATAATAATAGTAATAAAAATAATAATAATAATAATCTCTTTATTTATACAAGTACATGTACAAGGTATACAGACCATAGCTGACATCAATGACATACTACTATATAGAAAGCCGCTTGTTATGCTGAGAATTTCCCGCAAATTAGGTCAGTTTGGTCCCAGGATGCGGCCCATACTAGTTCACTAACACTCAGGATGCGACCCACACCAGTCTACTAACACCCAGGTACCCATTTTACTGATGGGTGAACATAGACAACTGGTGTAAGGAAACATGCCCATTTTTTCTACCCTCGCTGGGAATCGAACCCAGACACTCGCCGTGTGAAGTGGAAGCTTTAGTCACCAGGCCATGGAGTCACTCTTGCTTCCCAGGTCACACTACAGTTACTTTAAATTGGGAAGTAAAGATCAGAGCTAATATTAGTGATATAAGTCAGGCAGGAGTGTTATTACACAAGCTAATTACAACCACAACTGCTGCTATTAATGCTGCTGCTACTGTTACTTGTGCTGCTACTGGTAAAGTTGTAACTTGTGATTTATACCAGAGTGTTACGACACTGACATGAAGGATGGCAAAACATACATTGTCTGGGGCTACATGTAAAGCTGGTCAAAACTAAGCCATTCTAAGCCACCATACTTCGTGAACTCCATAATATGTGACCTGGTCACAGACCGGGCCTCGGGGGCGTTGACCCCCGGAACCCTCTCCAGGTAAACTTTTGGTTTGATTACCAGTTAGGGCAGATAAACTCACCTTTATAAAAATAAATGTATATCAGTAGCTATATTTTGATTATCACATCTGCCGTTTTCACCAAGGCAGGTGACCAGGAAAAGATGAAACACTTTCACCATAATTCACTCCATCACTGTCTTGCCAGAGGCGTGCCTACACTGCAGTTTAAAAACTACAACATATCAGCACCTGCCTTCTACACATACTGCAACATATCAGCAACATATCAACAAACAAAACATACATACAAACACACAAACAAAAAAACACATACAAAAACAAAAACCACACTTACACACAAACACACACACATACAGAAACAAAACCACACAAAAACACACACACACAAGGTTTGCAACAAGACTAGTCCCGCAGCCAGGGAAAATGTCCTACGAGGAGAGGTTAAAAAAAATCAACCTGACGTTACTGGAGGACAAAATTAGATACAGGGGGACATGATAACAACATATAAAATACTGAAGGAATTGACAAGGTGGATAAGGACAGACTATTTCTGAGACGGGACACAGCAACAAGGGGACACAGCAACAAGGGGACACAGCAACAAGGGGACACATCTAGAAGTTAAAAGATCAGGTAAGTCACAGTGATGTTAGGAAGTATTTCTTCAGTCACAGAGTTGTCAGGAAGTGGAACAATCTGGAGAGTGATGTAGTGGAGGCAGGATCCATACATAGCTTTAAGAAGAGGTATGATAAAGCTCATGGAGCAGGGAGTTACCTAGTAGCCACCAGTGAAGAGGCGGGGCCACGAGCGGTAAATCGACCCCTGCAAGCACAAATAGGTGAGTACACACAATATATCGTTTAAGTCCGAGGGGACACATGACACATTTCGGATACATACCTCACTGTATCACTGTCACAGGAGAAAATACCGATTTAAAGATTTTAGTAAATATTGGGAGGTTATCGCTGGACACATTCTCAGCGACATCTCGCGGACACATATCGACAATACATATGTCTCCTGGTAAGAGATTTTAGCTGTCAGTCCTGTGTGTGTGTGTGTGTGTGTGTGTGTGTGTGTGTGTGTGTGTGTGTGTACTCACCTAATTGTACTCACCTAATTGTTGTTGCAGAGGTCGAGACTCAGCTCCTGTCCCCGCCTCTTCGCTGTCTGCTACTGGGTCTCTGCCCTCCCTGCTCCATGAGCTTTATCATACCTTGTCTTAAAACTATGTATGGTTCCCGCCTCCACTATATCGTTCGCTAGACTATTCCACTTCCTGACTACTCTATGGCTGAAGAAATGCTTCCTAAGATCCCTTTGACTCATCTGAGTCTTCAGCTTCCAGTTGTGCCCCCTTGTTTCTGTGTTCCCTCTCTTGAACATTCTGTCACTATCCACCTTGTCGATTCCCCGCAGTATTTTGTATGTCGTTATCATGTCTCCTCTAACCCTTCTGTCCTCCAGTGTTGTTAGTCCTATTTCCCTCAACCTTTCTTCATAGGACAGTCCCCTGGGTTGTGAAACTAGCCTTGTCGCAAACCTATGCACTTTCTCTAGTTTATTGACGTGCTTGACAAGATGTGGGTTCCAGACTGGTGCTGCATATTCTAGTATGGGCCTGACGTACACGGTGTACAGTGTCTTGAACGATTCCTTGTTAAGGTAACGGAACGCTAATCTTAAGTTTGCCAGACGCCCATATGCTGCCTCAGTTATCTGGTTGATGTGTGCCTCCGGAAACGTGCTTGGCGTTATACTCATCCCAAGGTCTTTCTCCTTTGACGTGGTCTGCAGCCTTTGTCCACCTAGCCTGTACTCCGTCAGCGGTCTTCTTTGCCCTTCTCCGATCTTCATGATTTTGCATTTGGTGGGATTAAATTCGAGAAGCCAGTTGCTAGACCAGATGTCAAGCTTGTCCAGGTCTGTGTGTGTGTGTGTGTGTGTGTATACTCACCTAATTGTTGTTGCATGGGTCGATTCATAGCTTCTGTCTCCCGGACTGTAGCCACCTGGAAGGCAGCCACCTAGAAGGCAGCGACCTAGAAGGCAGCCACCTAGAAGACAGCGACCTAGAAGGCAGCCACCTAGAAGGCAGCCACCTAGAAGGCAGCCACCTAGAAGGCAGCCACCTAGAAGGCAGCCACCTGGAAGGCAGCCACCTGGAAGGCAGCCACCTGGAAGGCAGCCACCTGGAAGGCAAACACCTGGACTGCAGCCACCTTGACTGCAACCACCTAGAAGGCAGCCTCCTGGAACGCAGCCACCTGGAAGGCAGCCTCCTGGAACGCAGCCATTAATCTACCTTAACAGCCAATCAGGGAATTGTGTTAATTATACATACAAAAATAATTTATTACATTTCTCTCTAGAGATCACTTATTCCCTTTTACCCCTCTTCCCCCCCTAATTTCCCCTTCCTCTTCGTTCCCTTACCACCACCATCACCCTCCTCTTCCTCTAACCCCTACTTTCTCGCCATTTTCCCCTCCTTAACCCATATTTTCTATCTTGCCTTCCCTTCCCCTTGCTCTCTTCCCCTCCCCTCTTATCACCTTTCCCCTTTTCCTGGATTTCCCCTTTCTCTCTTCCTTCTATATCAACCAACTTGAACTAGATGAAGCTCTTATTTTCTCCTATCTTGGGTTGGGGAGATTTTGGGGAGAATGGGATGTTCTCCATTTCCATTTGGTCCAGGACCAGGTTGCAGGGGGGCAGCGACCCCTTGAAATATTGCACCCCTCATGAAACCTTCCTTCCTTTCCTCTCTTTATTACTGCTTTATTGCTATGTTTAACGTAGTGTTCTTGCCCTGTGCTTGTGTTTGTTCTCTGTCTAGCAATACCATGTACAACCCTGGGTGTCTTTATTGATGAATAAGACACATGTACAACACCTGGGTGTCTTTATTGATGAATAAGACACATGTACAGCACCTGGGTGTCTTTATTGATGAATAAGACACATGTACAACACCTGGGTGTCTTTATTGATGAATAAGACACATGTACAACACCTGGGTGTCTATATTGATGAATAAGACACATGTACAACACCTGGGTGTCTTTATTGATGAATAATACATGTGGTGCAACACCTGGGCATTTTCGTTATGAGGAATAAAGGCACCCATGTGTTGCACATATGTATTATTCATCAAAGACACCCAGGTGTTGTACATGTCTTATTCATCAACAAAGACACCCAGGTGTTGTACATGTCTTATTCATCAACAAAGACACCCAGGTGTTGTACATGTCTTATTCATCAACAAAGACACCCAGGTGTTGCACATGCGTCTTACTCAAGGAAAACCTTGCTGAACCTGCCATTGGGGTCAAGGTTCACCTTTCTTCTTAGAACATTGTCCTATACCTCTCCCTCTCTCTCTTTCATTCAGGAGATATCTCTCAGTTAATCATCAGGGAGATATGTCTCAGTCTCTTCTGTTTCTCATTTCTAATTAAGAAGTAAAACTATAGTCATCTCTCTTATTAGCGAGTTAAACTGATGTCAATATCTCTCAATAGGAGATACACTTCAGCCGCCGACGAGCCAGACATTCACTCTCTAATGCAAAAAAATATTCCTCATTCTCTAATGCCAGAAATATTCCTCATTCTCTAATGCCAGAAATATTCCTCATTCTCTAATGCCAGAAATATTCCTCATTCTCTAATGCCAGAAATATTCCTCAGTCTCTAATGCCAGAAATATTCCTCAGTCTCTAATGCCAGAAATATTCCTCAGTCTCTAATGCCAGAAATATTCCTCAGTCTCTAATGCCAGAAATATTCCTCAGTCTCTAATGCCAGAAATATTCCTCAGTCTCTAATGCCAGAAATATTCCTCAGTCTCTAATGCAAGAAATATTCCTCAGTCTCTAATGCAAGAAATATTCCTCAGTCTCTAATGCAAGAAATATTCCTCAGTCTCTAATGCAAGAAATATTCCTCAGTCTCTAATGCAAGAAATATTCCTCAGTCTCTAATGCCAGAAATATTCCTCAGTCTCTAATGCAGAAATATTCCTCAGTCTCTAATGCAAGAAATATTCCTCAGTCTCTAATGCAGAAATATTCCTCAGTCTCTAATGCAAGAAATATTCCTCAGTCTCTAATGCAAGAAATATTCCTCAGTCTCTAATGCAAGAAATATTCCTCAGTCTCTAATGCAAGAAATATTCCTCAGTCTCTAATGCAAGAAATATTCCTCAGTCTCTAATGCAAGAAATATTCCTCAGTCTCTAATGCAAGAAATATTCCTCAGTCTCTAATGCAAGAAATATTCCTCAGTCTCTAATGCAAGAAATATTCCTCAGTCTCTAATGCAAGAAATATTCCTCAGTCTCTAATGCAAGAAATATTCCTCAGTCTCTAATGCAAGAAATATTCCTCAGTCTCTAATGCAAGAAATATTCCTCAGTCTCTAATGCAAGAAATATTCCTCAGTCTCTAATGCAAGAAATATTCCTCAGTCTCTAATGCAAGAAATATTCCTCAGTCTCTAATGCAAGAAATATTCCTCAGTCTCTAATGCAAGAAATATTCCTCAGTCTCTAATGCAAGAAATATTCCTCAGTCTCTAATGCAAGAAATATTCCTCAGTCTCTAATGCAAGAAATATTCCTCAGTCTCTAATGCAAGAAATATTCCTCAGTCTCTAATGCAAGAAATATTCCTCAGTCTCTAATGCAAGAAATATTCCTCAGTCTCTAATCAAAAATATTCCTCAGTCTCTAATGCAAAAATATTCCTCAGTCTCTAATGCAAGAAATATTCCTCAGTCTCTAATGCAAAAATATTCCTCAGTCTCTAATGCAAGAAATATTCCTCAGTCTCTAATGCAAGAAATATTCCTCAGTCTCTAATGCAAGAAATATTCCTCAGTCTCTAATAAAAAAATATTCCTCAGTCTCTAATAAAAAAATATTCCTCAGTCTCTAATGCAAAAATATTCCTCAGTCTCTAATAAAGAAATATTCCTCAGTCTCTAATCAAAAATATTCCTCAGTCTCTAATGAAAAATATTCCTCAGTCTCTAATAAAAATATTCCTCAGTCTCTAATGCAAAAATATTCCTCAGTCTCTAATGCAAAAATATTCCTCAGTCTCTAATAAAAAATATTCCTCAGTCTCTAATAAGAAATATTCCTCAGTCTCTAATGCAAGAAATATTCCTCAGTCTCTAATAATCAAAAATATTCCTCAGTCTCTAATAAGAAATATTCCTCAGTCTCTAATGCAAGAAATATTCCTCAGTCTCTAATGCAAAAATATTCCTCAGTCTCTAATGCAAGAAATATTCCTCAGTCTCTAATAAAAAATATTCCTCAGTCTCTAATGCAAAAATATTCCTCAGTCTCTAATGCAAGAAATATTCCTCAGTCTCTAATAAAAATATTCCTCAGTCTCTAATATAAGAAATATTCCTCAGTCTCTAATGCAAGAAATATTCCTCAGTCTCTAATGAAAAAATATTCCTCAGTCTCTAATAAAAATATTCCTCAGTCTCTAATAAAAATATTCCTCAGTCTCTAATAAAAATATTCCTCAGTCTCTAATCAAGAAATATTCCTAGTCTCTAATGAAGAAATATTCCTCAGTCTCTAATGCAAGAAATATTCCTCAGTCTCTAATCAAGAAATATTCCTCAGTCTCTAATGCAAGAAATATTCCTCAGTCTCTAATCAAGAAATATTCCTCAGTCTCTAATCAAGAAATATTCCTCAGTCTCTAATGCAAAAATATTCCTCAGTCCTAATAAAAATATTCCTCAGTCTCTAATGCAAGAAATATTCCTCAGTCTCTAATGCAAAAATATTCCTCAGTCTCTAATAAAAAAATATTCCTCAGTCTCTAATGCAAGAAATATTCCTCAGTCTCTAATGAAAAATATTCCTCAGTCTCTAATGCAAAAATATTCCTCAGTCTCTAATGCAAAAATATTCCTCAGTCTCTAATAAAAATATTCCTCAGTCTCTAATAAAAAATATTCCTCAGTCTCTAATAAAAAAATATTCCTCAGTCTCTAATAAAAAATATTCCTCAGTCTCTAATAAAAATATTCCTCAGTCTCTAATGCAAGAAATATTCCTCAGTCTCTAATAAAAAAATATTCCTCAGTCTCTAATAAAAAAATATTCCTCAGTCTCTAATAAAAAAATATTCCTCAGTCTCTAATAAAAAAATATTCCTCAGTCTCTAATAAAAAAATATTCCTCAGTCTCTAATAAAAAAATATTCCTCAGTCTCTAATAAAAAATATTCCTCAGTCTCTAATAAAAAAAATATTCCTCAGTCTCTAATAAAAAACATTCCTCAGTCTCTAATAAAAAAACATTCCTCAGTCTCTAATAAAAAATATTCCTCAGTCTCTAATAAAAAATATTCCTCAGTCTCTAATAAAAAAATATTCCTCAGTCTCTAATAAAAAAATATTCCTCAGTCTCTAATAAAAAAATATTCCTCAGTCTCTAATAAAAAATATTCCTCAGTCTCTAATAAAAAAATATTCCTCAGTCTCTAATAAAAAAATATTCCTCAGTCTCTAATAAAAAATATTCCTCAGTCTCTAATAAAAAAATATTCCTCAGTCTCTAATAAAAAAATATTCCTCAGTCTCTAATAAAAAAAATATTCCTCAGTCTCTAATAAAAAAACATTCCTCAGTCTCTAATAAAAAATATTCCTCAGTCTCTAATAAAAAATATTCCTCAGTCTCTAATAAAAAATATTCCTCAGTCTCTAAAAAAAAAATATTCCTCAGTCTCTAATAAAAATATTCCTCAGTCTCTAATAAAAATATTCCTCAGTCTCTAATAAAAAATATTCCTCAGTCTCTAATAAAAAAATTTTCCTCTAGTCTCTAATAAAAACATTCCTCAGTCTCTAATAAAAACATTCCTCAGTCTCTAATAAAAAATATTCCTCAGTCTCTAATAAAAAATTCCTCAGTCTCTAATAAAAAATATTCCTCAGTCTCTAATAAAAAAAATATTCCTCAGTCTAATAAAAAAATATTCCTCAGTCTCTAATGTGAGATATATACCTCAGTCTCTAATGCGAGATATATACCTTAGTCTCTAATGCAAGAAATATTCCTCAGTCTCTAATGCGAGATATATACCTCAGTCTCTAATGGAAATATATACCTCTCACCAGAGATATAATTCCCCAGTCTCTGCACTTGCAAATCAACGCTATTACTGCCTTTTTATAAATACGTTATATCTGCAAGCTTGCTTACTACAGTGTGTTTCAGAACGATGGGTCAGTTATTTTGAAACACCCTGTGCTTTTAGTAATTAAATTATAATTTTTTGGAATATATTACAAGGTAACAGCACTCGTATCCAGGCCACCACTCGTATCCAGGCCACCTCGTATCCAGGCCACCCTCGTATCCAGGCCACCACTCGTATCCAGGCCACCACTCGTATCCAGGCCACCACTCGTATCCAGGCCACCACTCGTATCCAGGCCACCACTCGTATCCAGGCCACCACTCGTATCCTGGCCACCACTCGTATCCTGGCCACCACTCGTATCCAGGCCACCACTGTATCCTGGCCACCACTCGTATCCGGCCACCACTGTATCCAGGCCACCACTGTATCCAGGCCACCACTGTATCCAGGCCACCACTGTATCCAGGCCACCACTGTATCCGGCCACCACTGTATCCAGGCCACCACTGATCCGGCCACCACTGTATCCTGGCCACCACTCGTATCCGGCCACCACTGTATCCTGGCCACCACTGTATCCGGCCACCACTGTATCCAGGCCACCACTCGTATCCAGGCCACCACTGTATCCAGGCCACCACTCATCCAGGCATCATATCCACCACAATCTATTCCACTCACTGATGCACTGTTATCAGGCCACTGTTCTCTACCAGAGGCCAATTATCCTGTCCATGTATCTGCATGTACCTGCCACCAACTATCAGGCCACACTGATCAGGCCACCACCATCCAGAGCACACACACACATTCCTCGTATCAGGCCACCACTGTTCCAGGCCACCACTGTATCCAGACACTGTATCAGGCCAAACGTTAGGCCCTGTATCCAGGCCACCACTGGTATCAGCCACATGTGGACCAGGCACCACTGATCAGGCCACCACGTATAAAGATCCAGGCCACCACTCGTATCCAGGCCACCACTCGTATCCAGGCCACCACTCGTATCCTGGCCACCACTCGTATCCTGGCCACCACTCGTATCCTGGCCACCACTCGTATCCTGGCCACCACTCGTATCCTGGCCACCACTCGTATCCTGGCCACCACTCGTATCCTGGCCACCACTCGTATCCTGGCCACCACTCATTCCCACTCGGCATTCATACCCACTCACAATCTATTCCCACTCATCTGATGCACTGTTTAGTCAGGTCATCTGTTTCTACTTGGAGAGGGTCCAATTATGCGACTGTTCTATATATCTGAATGTTACTCTGATCACCAAATAATGCGGCTCACACACACACACACCCATAGTTCCCCATCAGGTCTCCCACTTTCCCAACCCCAACGTACCCCCCAGACTACGGTTTTAGAAAAGAAGTTGAAGGTTTGGTATAAAAATGCAGATGGTATAACAAATAAATGTGAGGACTGGCAAAAAAGAATAAAGGAGACATCCCCAGATATAATAGCACTCAGAAACGAAACTCACCAGGATGACAACAGATGCAATCTTTCCACCCGGATATCAAATCCTCAGGAAAGATAGAGGGAGCAGAGGGGAAGGAGGAGTTGCACTGCTCATTAAGAACCGGTGGGGATTTAAGGAAGTGGAAGGAATGAATGGAATGGGTGAAAGGGACTACATAGTAGGAACAATTCAGTCTGAGGGCCATAAGGTGGTAATTGCTGTAATGTACAACCCGCCATAGAACTGCAGGAGGCCAAGAGAAGAATACGACGAGAGGAACAGAGCAATGGTAGACACACTAGCCGAGGTGGCCAGAAGTGCCCACATGGAGAGAGCAAAGTTACTAGTTATGGGTGATTTCAATCACCAGGAGATTGATTGTTAAAACCTGGAGCCCCACGGGGGTCCTGAATCATGAAGAGCCAAGAAGATGGCTGTAGTACTGGAAAACCTCATGCATCAACATGTTAGAGACACTACCAGAGAGAGAGGTGGGGATGATCCAGCAAGACGGGACCTAGTATTCACCTTGAGTAGTTCGGACATCGAGGATATCACGTATGAAAGGCCCCTTGGAGCTAGTGATCATTTGGGTCTGTGTTTTCATTATATAGTTGAGCTACAAGTAGAGAGGGGAGCAGGAATAGGAAGGAGAAACGAAACTAAAAAAGGGGGGACTACACAGGCATGAGGAACTTCCAACAAGACGTTCAATGGGAGAGAGAATTGGCAGGAAAACCAGTAAAAGAAATGATGGAATATGTGACAACCAAATGCAAAGAGGCAGATGAGAGGTTTGTCCCCAAGGGAAACAGAAGTAATGGGAAGACCAGAACGAGTCCTTGGTTCACCCAGAGGTGTAGGGAGGCAAAAACTAAGTGTAATAGAGAATGGAAAAAATACAGAAGACAAAGGACCCAGGAAAATAGAGAGATTAGCCGAAGAGCCAGAAACGTATATGCACAGGTAAGAAGGGAGGCTCAGCGACAATATGAAAATGATATAGCATCAAAAGTCAAGTCTGACCCGAAGCTGTTGTATAGCCACATCAGGAGGAAAACAACAGTCAAGGACCAGGTAATCAGGCTGAGGAAGGAAGGTGGGGAGTTCACAAGAAACGACCAAGAGGTATGTGAGGAGCTCAACATGAGATTTAAAGAAGTATTTACAGAGAAGACAGGAAGGACTCCAGGAATTCAGAATAGGGAGGTATACCAACAAGTGCTGGATGAAATACACACAACCGAGGAGGAGGTGAAGAAGCTGCTATGTGAACTCGATACCTCAAAAGCGGTGGGACCGGACATTTCTCCGTGGGTCCTTAGAGAGGGAGCAGAGATGTGTGTGCCACTAACAAAAATCTTCAACACATCCATTGAAACTGGGCAACTACCAGAGGCGTGGAAGATGGCAAATGTAGTCCAAATTTTTAAGAAAGGAGACAGACACGAGGCATTAAACTACAGACCTGTGTCACTGACGTGTATAGTATGCAAAGTCATGGAGAAGATCATCAGGAGAGTGCTGGTGCACCTAGAAAGACACAAGCTTATAAACGATAACCAGCACGGTTTCAGAGAAGGAAAATCCTGTGTCACAAACCTACTGAAGTTTTATGACAAGGTAACAGAAGTAAGACACGAGAGAGAGGGGTGGATAGACTGCATTTTCTTGGACTGCAAGAAGGCGTTCGACACAGTTCTTCACAAGAGGTTAATGCAAAAGCTAGAGGATCAGGCACACGTAACAGGAAAGGCACTGGAATGGATCAGAGAATATCTGACAGGGAGGCAACAACGAGTCATGGTACGTGACGAGGTGTCAGAGTGGGCACCTGTGACGAGTGGGGTTCCACAAGGGTCAGTCTTAGGACCTGTACTGTTTTTGGTATATGTGAATGACATAACAGAAAGGATAGACTCAGAAGTGTCCCTGTTTGCAGATGATGTGAAGTTAATGAGAAGAATTAAATCAGTCGTGGATCAGGCAGGACTACAAAGAGACCTGGACAGGCTACAAACCTGGTCCAGTAACTGGCTCCTTGAATTTAACCCTGCCAAATGTAAAGTCATGAAGATCTGGGAAGGGCAAAGATGATCGCAGAGTATAGTCTAGGTGGCCAAAGACTTCAAACCTCACTCAAGGAAAAAGATCTTGGGGTGAGTATAATACCGAGCACATCTCCTGAGGCACACATCAATCAGATAACTGCTGCAGCATACGAGAGGCTGGCAAACCTAAGAATAGCGTTCCAATACCTCACTAAGGAATCATTCAAGACTCTGTACACCATATACGTCAGACCCATACTGGAGTATGCAGCACCTGTTTGGAACCTACACCTGGTCAAGCACGTCAAGAAATTAGAGAAAGTGCAAAGGTTTGCAACAAGACTAGTCCCAGAGCTAAGGGGATTGTCCTACGAAGAAAGGTTAAGGGAAATCGGCCTGACGACACTAGAGGACAGGAGGGTTAGGGGAGACATGATAACGACATATAAAATACTGCGAGGAATAGATAAGGTGGACAGAGACAAGATGTTCTACAGAGGGGACACAGAAACAAGGGGTAACATTTGGAAGTTGAAGACTCCTATGAGTCAAAGGGATGTTAGGAAGTATTTCTTCAGTCATAGTGTTGTCAGGAAGTGTAATAGCCTAGAAAGCGACGTAGTGGAGGCAGAAACCATACATAGTTTTAAGACGAGGTTTGATAAAGCTCATGGAGCAGGGGAGAGAGGACCTAGCAGCAATCAGTGAAGAGGCGGAGCCAGGAGCTATGACTCGACCCCTGCAACCACAAATAGGTGAGTACAAATAGGTGAGTACACACACAAATATACAACAGGCCTAGTGTCTAATCGACATATGCCTAGGACAAAATGGTAACTAACTAACAAGTGAAGAAGCGGGGCCACGAGCGGTAACTCGACCCCTGCAACCACAATTAGGTGAGTAAACACACGCACACACGTCTTTCCTCGTATTAAATTTACTACAAATTCCAAACTAATATAACACTATAAACAAGCGTATTTATTTCACAAATTAAAATTAACATAGTAAACCAATTTATTTAACAATATGAAAGGGTAAATTTACATCTCCTCTGTAACTCCAGTGTCCTTACAATTTTAACGAGATGGATGTCCTTGGTGTGGTGACATGTTCAGAGATGGATGTCCTTGGTGTGGTGACATGTTCAGAGATGGATGTCCTTGGTGCAGTGACATGATCAGAGATGGATGTCCTTGGTGCAGTGACTATGTTCAGAGATGGATGTCCTTGGTGCGGTGACTATGTTCAGAGATGGATGTCCTTGGTGCGGTGACTATGTTCAGAGATGGATGTCCTTGGTGCGTGACATGTTCAGAGATGGATGTCCTTGGTGCAGTGACATGTTCAGAGATGGATGTCCTTGGTGCAGTGACATGTTCAGAGATGGATGTCCTTGGTGCAGTGACATGTTCAGAGATGGATGTCCTTGGTGCAGTGACATGTTCAGAGATGGATGTCCTTGGTGCAGTGACATGTTCAGAGATGGATGTCCTTGGTGCAGTGACATGTTCAGAGATGGATGTCCTTGGTGCAGTGACATGTTCAGAGATGGATGTCCTTGGTGCAGTGACATGTTCAGAGATGGATGTCCTGTGCAGTGACATGTTCAGTGATGGATGTCCTTGGTGCAGTGACATGTTCAGAGATGGATGTCCTTGGTGCAGTGACATGTTCAGAGATGGATGTCCTTGGTCAGTGACATGTTCAGAGATGGATGTCCTTGGTACAGTGACATGTTCAGAGATGGATGTCCTGGTCAGTGACATGTTCAGAGATGGATGTCCTTGTGCAGTGACATGTTCAGAGATGGATGTCCTTGGTGCAGTGACATGTTCAGAGATGGATGTCCTTGGTGCAGTGACATGTTCAGAGATGGATGTCCTTGGTGCAGTGACATGTTCAGAGATGGATGTCCTTGGTGCAGTGACATGTTCAGAGATGGATGTCCTTGTGCAGTGACATGTTCAGAGATGGATGTCCTTGGTGCAGTGACATGTTCAGAGATGGATGTCCTTGGTGCAGTGACATGTTCAGAGATGGATGTCCTTGGTGCAGTGACATGTTCAGAGATGGATGTCCTTGGTGCAGTGACATGTTCAGAGATGGATGTCCTTGGTGCAGTGACATGTTCAGAGATGGATGTCCTTGGTGCAGTGACATGTTCAGAGATGGATGTCCTTGGTGCAGTGACATGTTCAGAGATGGATGTCCTGGTGCAGTGACATGTTCAGAGATGGATGTCCTTGGTGCAGTGACATGTTCAGTGATGGATGTCCTTGGTGCAGTGACATGTTCAGTGATGGATGTCCTTGGTGCAGTGACATGTTCAGAGATGGATGTCCTTGGTGCAGTGACATGTTCAGAGATGGATGTCCTTGGTGCAGTGACATGTTCAGAGATGGATGTCCTTGGTGCAGTGACATCAGCTTCTCAACATCAGGTTTGAAGGAACTACGAAGACGTCTTATATCTCGGCTTTCAGTAATTTTCAGTTTGTTAAGAAGCTTAGCGATGTACTGAAGCTTCACTGTTAAATATGATGTTGGTAAGCCGATAAAATACATCTTGACTTCGTTCCACAGTGCAGGCTAGTGGTCCCAGGCAGGCTAGTGGTCCCAGGCAGGCTAGTGGTCCCAGGCAGGCTAGTGGTCCCAGGCAGGCTAGTGGTCCCAGGCAGGCTAGTGGTCCCAGGCAGGCTAGTGGTCACAGGCAGGCTAGTGGTCCCAGGCAGGCTAGTGGTCCCAGGCAGGCTAGTGGTCCCAGGCAGGCTAGTGGTCCCAGGCAGGCTAGTGGTCCCAGGCAGGCTAGTGGTCACAGGCAGGCTAGTGGTCACAGGCAGGCTAGTGGTCACAGGCAGGCTAGTGGTCAAGGTGCAGGCTAGTGGTCCCAGGCAGGCTAGTGGTCCCAGGCAGGCTAGTGGTCCCAGGCAGGCTAGTGGTCCCAGGCAGGCTAGTGGTCCCAGGCAGGCTAGTGGTCCCAGGCAGGCTAGTGGTCCCAGGCAGGCTAGTGGTCCCAGGCAGGCTAGTGGTCGCAGGCAGGGAGGTTGTCACAGGACAGGGTAGTCACAGGACAGAGTAGTGGTCACAGGACAGGGTAGTGGTCACAGGGCAGGGTAGTGGTCCCAGGCAGGCTAGTGGTCACAGGCAGGCTAGTGGTCACAGGCAGGCTAGTGGTCCCAGGCAGGCTAGTTGTCACAGGCAGGCTAGTGGTCCCAGGCAGGCTAGTGGTCCCAGGCAGGCTAGTGGTCCCAGGCAGGCTAGTGGTCACAGGCAGGCTAGTGGTCACAGGCAGGCTAGTGGTCCCAGGCAGGCTAGTGGTCCCAGGCAGGCTAGTGGTCCCAGGCAGGCTAGTGGTCCCAGGCAGGCTAGTGGTCCCAGGCAGGCTAGTGGTCCCAGGCAGGCTAGTGGTCACAGGCAGGAAGGTTGTCAAAGGACAGGGTAGTCACAGGAAAGAGTAGTGGTCACAGGATAGGGTAGTGGTCACAGGGCAGGGTAGTGGTCCCAGGCAGGGTAGTGGTCACAGGCAGGCTAGTGGTCACAGGCAGGCTAGTGGTCACAGGCAGGCTAGTGGTCCAAGGCTGGCTAGTGGTCCCAGGTAGGCTAGTGGTCCCAGGCAGGCTAGTGGTCCCAGGCAGGCTAGTGGTCCCAGGCAGGCTAGTGGTCCCAGGAGGCTAGTGGTCCCAGGCAGGCAGTGGTCCCAGGCAGGCTAGTGGTTCCAGGCAGGGAGGTTGTCACAGGAAGGGTAGTCCAGGACAGAGTACTGGTCACAGGACAGGTAGTGGTCACAGGGCAGGGTAGTGGTCCCAGGCAGGCTAGTGGTCCAGGCAGGCTAGTGGTCCCAGGCAGGTTAGTGGTCCCAGGCAGGCTAGTGGTCCCAGGCAGGCTAGTGGTCCCAGGCAGGCTACTGGTCCCAGGCAGGCTAGTGGTCACAGGCAGGCTAGTGGTCACAGGCAGGCTAGTGGTCAAAGGCAGGCTAGTGGTCCCAGGCAGGCTAGTGGTCCCAGGCAGGCTAGTGGTCCCAGGCAGGCTAGTGGTCCCAGGCAGGCTAGTGGTCCCAGGCAGGCTAGTGGTCACAGGCAGGGAGGTTGTCATAGGACAGGGTAGTCACAGGACAGAGTAGTGGTCACAGGATAGGGTAGTGGTCACAGGGCAGGGTAGTGGTCCCAGGCAGGGTAGTGGTCCCAGGCAGGGAAGTTGTCACAGGACAGGGTAGTCACAGGACAGGGTAGTCACAGGACAGGGTAGTGGTCACAGGGCAGGGTAGTGGTCACAGGGCAGGGTAGTGGTCACAGGGCAGGGAAGTGGTCACAGGGCAAATTAAAGGTCACAGTACAGTGTAGTGGTCACAGGGCAGGGTAGTCACAGGGCAAGGTAGTGGTCACAGGTCAGGGTAGTGGTCACAGGGCAGGGTAGTCACAGGGCAAGGTAGTGGTCACAGGGCAGGGTAGTGGTCCAAGGGCATGGTAGTGGTCACATGGCATGGTAGTGGTCACAGTGCAGGGTAGTGGTCACAGTGCAGGATAAATGTCACACTGCAGGGTAGAGGTCACATTGCAGGGTAGTGGTCACAGTGCATAGTGGTCACAGGTCATGGTAGAGGTCACACTGCAGGGTAGAGGTCACAGTGAAGGGCAGTGGTCACAGTGCAGGGTAGAGGTCACAGTGCAGGGTAGTGGTCACAGTGCAGGGTAGTGGTCACAGTGCAGGGTTGAGGTCACAGTGCAGGGTTGAGGTCACAGTGCAGGACAGTGGTAACAGTGCAGAATATTGGTCACAGTTCAGTGTAGTGGTCACAGTGCATAGTGGTCACAGTGCAGTATAATGGTCACAGTGCAGGGTAGTGGTCACAGTGAATGGTAGTGGTCACAGTGAATGGTAGTGGTCACAGTGAATGGTAGTGGTCACAGGGCAGGGTAGTCACAGGTCAAGGTAGTGGTCACAGGGCAGGGTAGTGGTCACAGGGCATGGTAGTGGTCACATTGCATGGTAGTGGTCACAGTGCAGGGTAGTGGTCACAGTGCAGGATAAATGTCACACTGCAGGGTAGAGGTCACATTGCAGGGTAGTGGTCACAGAGCAGGGTAGTGGTCACAGTGCATAGTGGTCACAGGTCATGGTAGAGGTCACACTGCAGGGTAGAGGTCACAGTGAAGGGCAGTGGTCACAGTGCAGGGTAGAGGTCACAGTGCAGGGTAGTGGTCACAGTGCAGGGTAGTGGTCACAGTGCATGGTAGTGGTCACAGTGCAGGGTAGTGGTCACAGTGCAGGGTAGTGGTCACAGTGCAGGGTAGTGGTCACAGTGCAGGGTAGTGGTCACAGGGCTGGGTAGTGGTCACAGTGCTGGGTAGAGGTCACAGTGCAGGGTAGAGGTCACAGTGCAGGGTAGAGGTCACAGTGCAGGGTAGTAGTCACAGTGCAGGGTTGAGGTCACAGTGCAGGGTTGAGGTCACAGTGCAGGGTTGAGGTCACAGTGCAGGGTAGTGGTCACAGTGCAGGGTAGTGGTCACAGTGCAGGGTAGTGGTCACAGGGCAGGGTAGTGGTCACAGGGCAGGGTAGTGGTCACAGTGCAGGGTAGTCATAGTGCAGGGTAGAAGTCACAGTGCAGTGTAGTGGTCACAGTGCTGGGTAGAGGTCACAGTGCAGGGTAGTGGTCACAGTGCTGGGTAGAGGTCACAGTGCTAGGTAGTGGTCACGATGCAGGGTAGATGTCACATCAGGGTAATGGTCACAGTGCAGGGTAATGGTCACAGTGCAGGGTAGTGGTCACAGGGCTGGGTAGTGGTCACAGGGCAGGGTAGTGGTCACAGGGCAGGGTAGTGGTCACAGGGCAGGGTAGTGGTCACAGGGCAGGGTAGAGGTCACAGTGCAGTGTAGTGGTCACTCTCCCTTAAGATTATTATGAAGAAACTGAACATTTATTCTGAGAAATGAAAGGAAAAGGTTTTTCCAATATTAATTTCTCTGAAACATAGAAATTTAATAAAAAGAATTTTTTTTTTTTTGAGAAGAGGGTTAAGTGAAGGCAGGCGCGGGGGGAGGGGTTCCAGATGGGGTTTGAGGGGGGTTATAGATGGGGGTTTGAGGATGTTCTAGAGGGGGGTTTGAGAGGGTGTTCCAGAGGGGGTTTGAGGGGTTCCAGAGGGTGTTTTAAAGAGGGTTCTAGAGGGGGTTCCAGAGGGAGGTTACAGAGATTTCCAGAGGGGGTTCCAGAGGGCAGGTGGTTGAGGTTTCCACCTGGTTGAGTCTTTCTGGAAGAGTGACCTTGGCAGCCTGGGTGCTAGCCATGTGTTGTATACAGGCTGATGTATATGTATTACCAGTGCTCGATACATGCTGTAGGCAAATGTTAAATGAGGTGTATTATGCATTTTTTGTGTTTCGTTCATTGTTCGCTCTGTCTATATATATATATATATATATATATATATATATATATATATATATATATATATATATATATATATATATATATATATTCCCTATTTTTAGCAAAATTCTCTCTTCCAGTCTTCTCTCCTTCTCCTTCCTCTTCTACCCTTATTTCTCTTCCTCTCTGCTGTTCCCTCTTCCGTTTCCCTTCTCTCCTTTGAATCTCCTCTAATTTTCTCCCTCTTTCGTTCTCCCCATCTCTCTCCTTTCTATGTATTTTTCTCTCACCTCTATAATGTCTGTCTGTCTGTCTCTCTCTCTCTGTCTCTCTCCTTCACACACACACAATCACCCATGTCTCCCTGTTTTAGTCTCTCACCTCCCAACTCTGTCCCTTCCCCTCTTTTGCATACCATATTTCCTAACCCTCCCGCCTCCCCACTTCCTACCCCTCCCGCCTCCCCACTTCCTACCCCTCCCCGCCTCCCCACTTCCTACCCCTCCTCCGCCTCTGGTATTCCTTCCAAGCTTGAATAGAACTGTAAATAAGCAAGTGGAATGCAACACTACAAGTGGTTGTGGTGGAGGTGGTGGTAGTAGTAGTAGTAGTAGTAGTAGTAGTAGTAGTAGTAGTTGTAGTAGTAGTTGTTGTAGTAGTAGTATTAGTTGTAGTAGTAGTAGCAGCAGTGGTACTCCTAGCATGCCACAATTACTTAGTACCAATAATACCGTATAATAAAAAGTCACTGTTAAATATCTGAGGACAAATGGAAGTTGAATGTAAAGTGGAATAATTTCTTTTCAAATAGAGTAGTTGACCAGAGGAATGTGTTAAGAGGAGTTAGTAAGTGTTGGAGCCGCTGTAACTTAGGATATTATATGATGAACAGTGTTTTGATACACAACACACACAACCACACCACACCACACACACCACACACACACCACACACACACACACCACACACACACACCACACACACACACCACACACACACACCACACACACAACACACCCCACACACCACACACACAACCACACCACACACCACACCACACACACCACACACACACACCACACACACACACCACACACACACACCACACATACACACCACACACACACACACCACACACACAACACACACACAACCACACACCACACACACACACAACACACCACACACACACCACACATACAGCACACCACACACACACACCACACATACACAACACACCACACACACACACCACACACACACACACCACACACACACACACCACACACACACACACCACACACACACACACAACACACCACACACACAAAACACCACACACACACAAACACACACACACCACACACACATAAACACATACACACACACACAAACACATACACACACACACACCACACACACAATACACCACACACACATCACAACATACCACATTACAACACACACAAACACACACACACACACACGGAGAGCCCGGGTTCTATTCCCGACGGGGCGGAAACATTTCGAAGTGTTTCCTTACACACACACACTCACACACATACATACAACAGGCCTAGTGTCAAATCGACATGTGCCTAGGACAAAATGGTAACTAACACACACTTGTGTGGCCTTGTTTAACTTCTCCCAGCCGGCGACGGCGACGGCGGCAGCAGCAGCAGCAGGAGGCTGGCTAGGAGGGAGGAGAGGTACATCTCATATGCAAATCTTCACCGACGTGAAACTTTTTTCCGGTGAATGCCTTCATCTGCCTCCTGATCTGCCCCATACAGGCATGGGGGAGGCATGATGGGGGAGGCATGATGGAAATGGAATTTGTGGAGGGAAAATAGGTTTGATGAGAGAAAATGGGTAGACGGGAATGGATTTATTGGAGGCCAATAAGTTTAGAGAAAGGATTTGCAGGAAAAAATGGGTAAGGATTTAAGAATGAGTTTAGGGAATAGGTAAAACTGGTAAATTATCAAGAACTCGTAATTAAAATTAAGTATTTTCTAAAATTTTCTCTTATATTTTTAAAAGATATTTTTTTCATTTATATTAATGTAAAAATTTAATAATTTTGTACTAAAAGAACCTTAGAAAATTTACCTAACCTTATTATAAAAAGCGTAATTTAATTTAGCCTAATCCAACTAAATATATTTTAGATAAATTTACAATAATTTAATAATAAACAAACACAATGAAATTAATTTTTTTCGTTAGGCGAAATTATTGCATACACAAATTTTCGCTTGTCGTATAATATATATATATATATATATATATATATATATATATATATATATATATATATATATATATATATATATATATATATATATATATATATATATATATATATATATACACTTACAATTTTACATTAAATGCTTTCGTAATTAGGGTAAAAGGAGCTAAAATGAGGATGGGTAGTGAGGATGGGTAGTGAGGATGGGTAGTGAGGATGGGTAGTGAGGATATCCTTCAAGAGGTTCGGAAGATAAGGCTTGAAGGACAGGATAACTGGGAATGTGGTGTTAACAACTGTTATCTTAACACATTAAGTCGTGAAAATAACGTGAGGTATCTTCATTTATTTAGAGGTCAGAAGGAGTTATCCTAGCTTGGATCAGTTACAAGTTATGTTATCCTAGCTTGGATCAGTTACAAGTTATGTTATCCTAGCTTGGATCAGTTACAAGTTATGTTATCCTAGCTTGGATCAGTTACAACTTATGATATTATCCTAGCTTAGATCAGTTACAAGTTTTGTTATCCTAGCTTGGATCAGTTACAAGTTATGTTATCCTAGCTTGGATCAGTTACAAGTTATGTTATCCTAGCTTGGATCAGTTACAAGTTATGTTATCCTAGCTTGGATCAGTTACAGGTTATGTTATCCTGCCTCGGATTATATCCAAGTTAATAATTATCCTAACTCATCTCGTTACAAAGTCCGGCTCTAAGGTACACAACCACTCCCAGGATGCCACCCATACCTGTCACCTAACACCCAGGCACCTACTTACTGCTGGGTGAACAGTGACAGCAGATGTAACTAACACCCAGGTACCTACTTTCTTCTAGGTGAACAGTGACAGCAGATGTAACACCCAGGTACCTACTTACTGCTAGGTGGACAGTAACAACAGGTGTAACTAACACCCAGGTACCTACTTACTGATCGATGAACAGTGACAACAGGTGTAACACCCAGGTACCTACTTACTGCTAGAGAACAGGAAACATGACTGACGTCTCCACCCTTCCCAGGATGAAAACCAAATCCTTCGTTTGTGAGCTGAAGACCTCACCACTTAAACTACGAACCTTAAACTACGGCCTCTGAATAGGCCGTATCGAGAAACTGATGATTGATATTATATCTATATGTAAATTAATATGATTACAGATACTGTGATTTTCGAAAGATAAGGCCCGATAGATCTTGTCTATCGGAGCTATTTTTGTGTTGAACGAAGGATTAAGAGAATGAAAGAGTCTGGCCCACCGTGGCCAGGGTGGGCCAAGAAGAGCCAATGTGTGTCAGGGAGGGCCAGCGTGGTGCAGAGTGGGTCCAGGGTAGGCCAGGAAGGGCCCAGGTGGGCCAGGAAGGGCCAAGGTGGTCCGGGGTGAGCCAGGAAGGGCCAAGGTGGTCCGGGGTGAGCCAGGAAGGGCCAAGGTGGTCCGGGGTGAGCCAGGAAGGGCCAAGGTGGTTCGGGGTGAGCCAGGAAGGGCCAAGGTGGGCCGGGGTGAGCCAGGAAGGGCCAAGGTCGGCCGGGGTGAGCCAGGAAGGCCCAAGGTGGGCGGGTGGGCCAGGACCCACTTCCCCAACCCAGCTCTTCTACGTGGCCACGTTCTCCTATGTATATTTGATGTAAATCCAGTGTCAGTTAGTGGTCCACAGGTTTGTAGTGGTCTTCACCGATGGTGTGTACTGAGTGTACACTGTGTTCACACGAGTGTAGTGTCTTCACACGAGTGTAGTGTCTTCACACGAGTGTAGTGTCTTCACACGAGTGTAGTGTCTTCACACGAGTGTAGTGTCTTCACACGAGTGTAGTGTCTTCACACGAGTGTAGTGTCTTCACACGAGTGTAGTGTCTTCACACGAGTGTAGTGTCTTCACACGAGTGTAGTGTCTTCACACGAGTGTAGTGTCTTCACACGAGTGTAGTGTCTTCACACGAGTGTAGTGTCTTCACACGAGTGTAGTGTCTTCACACGAGTGTAGTGTCTTCACACGAGTGTAGTGTCTTCACACGAGTGTAGTGTCTTCACACGAGTGTAGTGTCTTCACACGAGTGTAGTGTCTTCACACGAGTGTAGTGTCTTCACACGAGTGTAGTGTCTTCACACGAGTGTAGTGTCTTCACACGAGTGTAGTGTCTTCACACGAGTGTAGTGTCTTCACACGAGTGTAGTGTCTTCACACGAGTGTAGTGTCTTCACACGAGTGTAGTGTCTTCACACGAGTGTAGTGTCTTCACACGAGTGTAGTGTCTTCACACGAGTGTAGTGTCTTCACACGAGTGTAGTGTCTTCACACGAGTGTAGTGTCTTCACACGAGTGTAGTGTCTTCACACGAGTGTAGTGTCTTCACACGAGTGTAGTGTCTTCACACGAGTGTAGTGTCTTCACACGAGTGTAGTGTCTTCACACGAGTGTAGTGTCTTCACACGAGTGTAGTGTGTTCACATGAGTGTAGTGTGTTCACATGAGTGTAGTGTGTTCACATGAGTGTAGTGTGTTCACATGAGTGTAGTGTGTTCACATGAGTGTAGTGTGTTCACATGAGTGTAGTGTGTTCACATGAGTGTAGTGTGTTCACATGAGTAGTGTGTTCACATGAGTGTAATGAGTGTAGTGTTCACATGAGTGTGTTTCCTTGTCCAATATTAAGTACGCTTTGTCCAGAGATTTACAAAGATTTACAGAAATTTACATATATTTACTCAGATTCTGTTGGTAGACAGCAACCACCCAGGGAGGTACTACCATCCTGCCAGGTGACTGTGAAACAAAAACCTGAAACTGTTTTACATGATGGTAGGATTGCTGGTGTCTTTTTCTGTCTCATAAACACGCTGGATAACAGGTATATCTAGCTACTTCTACTTACACTTTAGGTCACACTACACAGGCAAGCACATGCATATATATACATACACACATCTAGGTTTTTGTAGATGAATGGTTCAGAGAACCGACAAGTTGTTAAATTAGACACATATGCAACACTTGGGTATCTTTATTGAGGAAACGTTTCGCCACACAGTGGCTTCATCAGTCCAATACAAAGAGAAAGTAGTAATAAGAGGAGGAGTTTGAGGTAATCAGTCCCTCGGCCTGGAGTCGATGTGTTCAGTCCATCAATCTTGAAGTAAATACAGCATAAGGCAAATAGAAGTTGCTTATATACTGTAGACAGGTGAGATGAAGCAGGAGGAGGCGGGGTCATAGTGGTATCATCCACTAGTCGAAGTAAGTCCTTGTCCAAAGGTTTGGACAAATGTTGAAGAATCCGTTTGTACCAAGATCCCAAGAAGTTGCTGTGTCAGACAGGATGTAGATGAATGGTTCAGTGGATGATACCACTATGACCCCGCCTCCTCCTGCTTCATCTCACCTGTCTACAGTATATAAGCAACTTCTATTTGCCTTATGCTGTATTTACTTTAAGATTGATGGACTGAACACATCGACTCCAGGCCGAGGGACTGATTACCTCAAACTCCTCCTCTTATTACTACTTTCTTCTTTGTATTGGACTGATGAAGCCACTGTGTGGCGAAACGTTTCCTCAATAAAGATACCCAAGTGTTGCATGTGTCGAATTTAACATCTAGGTTTATATTCTTTTTCCTAATAGCTCTTGTTCTTTTTATTTTCTCTATTGTTCATAGGGAAGTGGAAAAGAATCTTTCCTCCGTAAGCCATGCGTGTCGTATGAGGCGACTAAAATGCCGGGAGCAATGGGCTAGTAACCCCTTCTCCTGTACACATTTAATAAAAAAGAGAAGAAAAACTTTATAAAACTGGGTTGTTTGAATGTGCGTGGATGTAGTGCGGATGATAAGAAAGAAATGATTGCTAATGTTATGAATAAAAAGAAGTTGGATGTCCTGGCCCTAAGCGAAACAAAGCTGAAGGGGGTAGGAGAGTTTCAGTGGGGAGAAATAAATGGGATTAAGTCAGGAGTATCTGAGAGAGTTAGAGCTAAGGAAGGGGTAGCAATAATGTTGAAGGATCAGTTATGGAAGGAGAAGAGGGAATATAAATGTGTAAATTCAAGGATTATGTGGATTAAAATAAGGGTCGGATGCGAAAAGTGGGTCATAATAAGCGTGTATGCACTTGGAGAAGAGAGGAGTGTAGAGGAGAGAGAGAGATTTTGGAAGATGTTAAGCGAATGTATAGGAACTTTTGAACCAAGTGAGAGAGTAATTGTGGTAGGTGACCTAAATGCTAAAGTGGGAGAAACATGTAGAGCGGGTGTGGTAGGTAAGTTTGGGGTGCCAGGTGTAAATGATAATGGGAGCCCTTTGATTGAACTTTGTATAGAAAGGGGTTTAGTTATAGGTAATACATATTTTAAGAAAAAGAGGATAAATAAGTATATAAATTATGATGTAGGGCGTAATGACAGTAGTTTGTTGGACTACGTATTGGTAGATAAAAGACTGTTGAGTAGACTTCAGGATGTACATGTTTATAGAGGGGCCAGAGATATATCAGATCACTTTTTAGTTATAGCTACAGTGGGAGTAAAAGGTAGATGGGATACAAGGAAAATAGAAGCAGTAAATAAGAGAGAGGTGAAGGTTTATAAAATAAATGAAGAGGCAGTTAGGGTAAGATATAAAAAACTATTGGAGGATAGATGCGCTAGTGAGAGTGTAGGCAATGGGGTCGAAAATGTATGGGTAGATTTAAAAATGTAGTGTTAGAGTGTTCAGCAGAAGTTTGTGGTTACAGGCGAGTGGGTGCGGGAGGGAAGAAGAGCGATTGCTGATATGATGATGTAAAGAGAGTAGTAAGGGAGAAAAAGTTAGCATATGAGAGGTTTTTACAAAGTAGAAGTGATGCAAGGAGGGAAGAGTATATGGAGAGAAAAAGAGAGGTTAAGAGAGTGGTGAAGCAATGTAAAAAGAGAGCAAATGAGAGAGTGGGTGAGATGTTATCAACAAATTTTGTTGAAAATAAGAAAATGTTTTGGAGTGAGATTAATAAGTTGAGAAAGTGTAGGGAACAAATGGATTTGACAGTTAAAAATAGGAGAGGGGAGTTATTAAATGGAGAGTTAGAGGTATCGGGAAGATGGAGGGAATATTTTGAGTTGTTAAATGTTGATGAAGACAGGGAAGCTGTGATTTCGTGTATAGCACAAGGAGGTATACCATCTTGTAGGAGTGTGGAAGAGCCAGTTGTGTGTGTGGGGCAAGTTCGTGAAGCAGTGGGTAGAATGAAAGGGGGTAAGGCAGCTGGGATTGATGGGATAAAGATAGAAATGTTAAAAGCAGGTGGGGATATAGTTTTGGAGTGGTTGGTGCTATTATTTAATAAATGTATGGAAGAGGGTAAGGTACCTAGGGATTGGCAGAGAGCGTGTATTGTTCCTTTGTATAAAGGCAAAGGGGACAAAAGAGAGTGCAAAAATTATAGGGGAATAAGTCTGTTGAGTGTACCTGGTAAAGTGTATGGTAGAGTTATTATTGAAAGAATTAAGAGTAATACAGAAAGCAGGATAGCAGATGAACAAGGGGGCTTTAGGAAAGGTAGGGGGTGTGTAGACCAAGTGTTTACAGTGAAACATATAGGTGAACAGTATTTGGATAAGGGTAAAGAGGTTTTTGTGGCATTTATGGATTTGGAAAAGGCGTATAATAGGGTGGATAGGGGAGGCAATGTGGCAGATGTTGCAGGTGTATGGAATAGGAGGTAGGTTACTGAAAGCAGTGAAGAGTTTTTATGAGGATAGTGAGGCTCAGGTTAGTGTGTGTAGGAGGGAGGGGGACTATTTCCCAGTAAAAGTAGGCCTTAGACAAGGATGTGTGATGTCACTGTGGTTGTTCAATATAATTATAGATGGGGTTGTAAGAGAAGTGAATGCGAGGGTCTTGGCAAGAGGTTTGGGGTTAAAATATAATGAATCAAATACAAAGTGGGAGTTGTCACAGTTGCTTTTTGCTGATGACACTGTGCTTTTGGGAGATTCTGAAGAGAAGTTGCAGAGGTTGGGGGATGAATTTGGTAGGGTATGTAAAAGAAGAAAATTGAAATTGAATATAGGAAAGAGTAAGGTGATGAGGATAACAAAAAGATTAGGTGACGAAAGATTGATATCAGACTGGAGGGAGAGAGTATGGAGGAGGTGAATGTATTCAGATATTTGGGAGTGGACATGTCAGCAGATGGGTCTATGAAGGATGAGGTGAATCATAGAATTGATGAGGGGAAAATGGTGAGTGGAGCACTTCGGAGTCTGTGGAGACAAAGAACTTTGTCCATGGAAGTAAAGAGGGAATGTATGAGAGTATAGTTATACCAACACTCTTATATGGGTGTGAAGCATGGGTGATGAATGTTGCAACGAGGAGAAGGCTGGAGGCAGTGGAGATGTCATGTCTGAGGTCAATGTGTGGTGTGAATATAATGCAGAGAATTCGGAGTTTGGAAATTAAGAGGAGGTGCGGGATTACCAAAACTATTATCCAGAGAGCTGAGGAGGGATTGTTGAGGTGGTTCGGACATGTAGAGAGAATGGAACGAGACAGAATGATTTCGAGTGTATAAATCTGTTGTGGAGGGAAGGCGGGGTAGGGGTCGGCCTAGGAAAGGTTGGAGGGAAGGGTAAAGGAGGTTTTGTGTGCGAGGGCTTGGACTTCCAGCAAGCATGTGTGAGCATATTTGATAGGAGTGAATGGAGACAAATGGTTTTAATACTTGACGTGCTGTTGGAGTGTGAGCAAAGTAACATTTATGAAGGGATTCAGGAAACCGGCAGGCCGGACTTGAGTCCTGGAGATGGGAAGTACAGTGTCTGCACTATGAAGGAGGGGTGTTAATGTTGCAGTTTTATAACTGTAGTGTAAAGCACCCTCTGGCAAGACAGTGATGGAGTGAATGATGATGAAAGTTTTTCTTTTTGGGCCACCCTGCCTTGGTGGGAATCGGCCGATGTGTTAATAAAAATAATAAAAATAATATATATATATATATATATATATATATATATATATATATATATATATATATATATATCGTGCCGAATAGGTAAAACTTGTGATTTTGACCTAAATAGCAACGCTCTTCTTGCCGAATAAGGCAAGCGAAAATTTGTGTATGTAATAATGTATTATTTATTTAAACCACACCACGGGTGGGGTTAGAACCCGACAGGTTCGAACCTCACCCGTGGTATGGTTTGTTTGCAATCGTGTTATTACGATTTCGTTAGTCAATTATATATATTTTTCACTGTGTTTATTATTAAATTATTGTAAGTTTAACGAAAATATATTTAGCTGGATTAGGCTAAATTAAATTACGCTTGTTATAATAAGGTCAGGTAAGCTTACTAAGGTTCTTTTGGTAAAAAAATATTAATTTTTACATTAACATAAATAAAAAAATATATCTTTAAACGTACAAGTGAATTTTTTAGAAGACTTAATTTTAAATGAGTTCCTTCTAATTGACCAATTTTACCTATTCGGCACGATATATATATATATATATATATATATATATATATATATATATA
This sequence comes from Cherax destructor, assembly GCA_009830355.1. Lineage (NCBI taxonomy): Eukaryota > Metazoa > Arthropoda > Malacostraca > Decapoda > Parastacidae > Cherax > Cherax destructor. Next base: position 50,950 of record WNWK01007629.1, on the reverse strand, counting down.
TATATATATATATATATATATATATATATATATATTTATATATATATATATATATATATGAGAGAGGGAGAGAGAGAGAATGTAACTAATCAATGGAGAATGAGATAGAAGAAATAAGGACAATGAAAGTTTAAACTTTGCGTAATTATGCAAAACGCAACAGAGAATGAGAGATGTAGATGAGAGAGAAATAAAAGGCAGGAGAAAGAATTATAGAAATAAGAATTACAAGACGTTGTGGTTATCCAGTAGCGGTAGGAGTGGGAGGGGAATGTCTGATGCATGACCCGGAGTTAACACAGTAAGACAGGTTACATAGTCGTGAATTTCACACTCCACGCAACAACAACCCAGGTAAGCTTTTATGGCTGTTATTAATATTTCTTTCTTTGTAATGGACGATTCTCTGTGCCGCGACCAACTCCCTCCATATACTTTCACTCACTGGGATCGCGTGTTCTTGCAAACGCCTTGTACACCGCGTCGAATTTTTAAGCAGTGTTGTGGCAGTGTGGATAGTGTGGAGAAAACACCACTGGTCAAGGCGTTGAGGGATCAAACTGGAGTGCAACAGCGTGCAATCAGTCTTTTAGATACAGTCCACGCAAGTCCTAAGGTCTGTAAGAAGCCAGAGTTTTTAGTCTGGAATCGATAGCGTTGCCTCGCGCGTCACGGCGCTGGGGTCAAGGATTTGAAGGCAAGGCGATAATTAATTTACTCAAAATGAGAGAAAAGATAGAATTGAAACCCTTTAGTTGCAGAAATGTTGTAGTAGTGATATTTTGAGCGGGTAGGTCACTCAGTACTTTCAGAAATAAAACTTAATTAATTAATGTGTCGCATTAAAGACAATAATAATAACAAAACACTACTGACATGAATAATGATGCTCAATATCATGACTGTTATGATACCAAGTTAACACTCCTATGAAATTACCCTAAATGTTCATCGAGGTTCCTACAGGCACATCAGTAATTTTAAAAACTTCATGGGCCTATGTAGTGAACACAGAGTTGTGTTCGCTACCATGAACAATAAGAGTCAAGAAGAGCAGCCAGAACTGCATGGAACTGCTGTGAACACAGGTGACTCTTGGTAACCTTGCACAATGAGAGTCCTCACCATCAATCAACAAAACCACCACCAACATCGCTTTTAGACTCGTCAATAGTGACATTTATCCTCGAAGCATGACCCACAAAATTAACAAATATCATCACTGGGCCTTGTCATCTTAATAATAATAATAATATTATTATTATTATTATTATTATTATTTCTACAAGTGCAAGATACAACTTATACAGACCATGACTTACGAAATCGTAATGACACGATTGCAAACCATTCCACGGGCGGGGTTAGAACCCGCGATCAGAGAGTTGGATGAATCTTATTGTAGCCAGCTTGCCCAGTGGCTAACGCGTCGGTCTGGAGTTTTGTGACTCTCTGATCGCGGGTTCTAACCCGCCCGTGGTGTGGTTTATACAGACCATAGCTGACATCAATGACATACTAGCGACCTCTTTTCACCGATGATGGAGCAACTCTAACACACAGACCACAATACGCTACCAAGAACGACAATCAGCATGCAACGCCTTGCAAGACGACTAGGCCTCTCCCCCTCTTCAACGACTGCATCATAAGCCTAGTTGCAAGTGCAACGAAAATGAAGCAGGAAGCTCAAGTCCAGCTTCTCCCAGTGGAGATCCAGGAGAAGCTCGCCAGACTCATCATAAAACCTCTCAACAAATTCCAGAACTCACCCCATGGAAGCCAGATCAAAGATAATAAAGAAATTCACCCATAACAGGAAACAGCCGGCCTAGGAGTACATCTGCTTTGTAAGACATAACCGTAGGGGTTAAAATAACCCACATGTCTTGTAAGACATCGGGGTTATTTTATTGGTGATGTTTGCTCACTTCTGTCAAGACGGCGTTTGGATGAGCGATGGTGAAAGTGTTTCTTCCTTTATGGGTCAACCTGCCTCGGTGGGAGACGACCAGTCATTAAAAAATGATGAAACACATTCATTGGAAAAAAAGTATATCTCTGTGTGTGTGTAATGGAATACACTGAGAGGTGTATATCTCAGTGTATATACTGAGATGTGTATATCTCAGTGTATATACACTGAGAAGTGAATATCTCGTTGTATATACACTGAGAAGTGAATATATCGGTGTATATACACAGAGGTGTATATCTGAGTGTATATACACTGAGAGGTGTATATCAGTGTATATCTCTGAGGTGTATATCTCTGTATAAACACTGGTACTTGACATTAATCCCTATTTTTGGTAGTAAAGCATTCTTGACAGGTGTACATTACAGTAGTAGTAGTAGTAGTAGTCGTAGTAGTGAATCGGTCTTAATTCCAATTAAAGTGGTATGTGACCTTGAGACCAGATCTTCGTTGGCACTCGCCATTGTACCGTCAGTACCAGACACATTTGTGGACTGGAACAAGTCACACAACCCGCATTTACGAGAGAGAAAATAAACTGAACGTTCGGTCCACCCTGGACCATTTCAGTCACAATGGTTTTGACTTTTGGGCCAGATTGTTCACATGGATGACCTCTTCTAAATGTGGGTTCATGGTGAATCTTTTTATGACTTTTTTTACGAATTTAAACCTCAATTATGGTTGATTTTTTAATGCGATTGAAAAACATGGTTGGACTGATCACGTTCAAACGGCTGTTGTTCCCAGTGTTTTGTTCGCTTGTTTTCGACTGAAGAAGCCTGCTAAGCAGGCGAAACGTTTCACCAATAAAGATACTCAGCGTTGCACTTGAGTTTTCCTCATCAAAACTAAACAGACGCAGTTTTTCGATCACATATACCAACACACGATGATTTACTCACGATTTGGAGGTAATTCTGACGGTGGTTACATAAGAACATAAGAATGGAGGAACACTGCAGAAGGCCTACTGGCCCATACAAGGCAGGTCCTTATCAAAACCACCACTACCTAAGAATTTATTCCCGTACTCACGACACCAATCAAACCCAGCCCCTCCCACTCATATATTTGTCCAATCTCTTTTTAAAGCCACCCAAGGTCCTAGCCTCTATCACAGTACTCGGAAGATTGTTCCACGCATCTACAACTCTGTTCGAAAACCAGTACTTGCCTATGTCCTTTCTAAATCTAAATTTATCCAATTTAAATCCGTTATTTCTGGTTCTTACTTGGTTCGATATCCTCAGTATTTTATTAATATCTCCCTTGTTTATGCCCATCATCCACTTGTACACCTCGATGATATCTCTCCTCATTCTACGTCTCTCCAGAGAGTGGAGATTCAACGCTCTAAGTCTATCTTCACACGGGAGATTTCTTATACTGTAAATCATTTTAGTCATTCTTCTCTGTATGTTCTCCAATGAATCTATATCCATCCTGTAGTAAGGAGACCAAAACTGAGCTGCATAATCCAAATGAGGTCTCACTAGTGATGTATAGAGCTGCAAAATAACTTTTGGACTTCTGTTGCTTACACTTCTTGAAATAAATCCTAGTAATCTGTTAGCCTTATTGCGCACACTTAGGCACTGTTGTCTTGGCTTTAGATTCCTGCTTACCATGACTCCCAAGTCTTTTTCACATTCTGTATGATCAAGCTCAACTTCACCTAGTTTATAAATTCGAGGGATATTTTCATTACCAACGACTAGCACCTTACACTTGTCCACATTGAACTTCATCTGCCACTTTTCAGACCAAGACATTAATTTGTCCAAATCCTCCTGGAGTTCATTGGTATCCTCCTCAGAATGAATTATACGGCCTATTTTTGTATCATCAGCAAATTTACTCATGTCAGGTTAGATTGTTTTTTTAATTCTCTCGGGAGATGCAAATTCTGTTTCTTATAGGCTTAGGGTGTACGTACGACCTATGGAAAGTATGGCCTATTGAAAGTACTGCTGATTTTGTTTATTATGGGATGGGTTATCCAGGGTGGATTAGTTGTATTTTGTTCCCTCTAATATCCTTCCCCTCTCCCCTCTCCCTCCTCTTCCCTCTCTTCCTGACTCTTTCCTCACAGTTCTCTCTCCTACCTTTTCGCTTTGTTTCCTGTCCCATCTCTCTCTAATACCCACGTTCTCTTTATCTCCTTCTCCCTTTCATACCCTCTTCCTTTTCCATCCCTTATCTCCTTCCTCTCTCTTTTCCCTTCTCTTCTGTTCTCTACTCTCTCTCTCTCTCTCTCAACTGTTGAGCTTACCAAGGCTCCACAAGTTCAGGTCTGGAGTGTGTACATTCACTCTAACTTCTTGGGATTGAATTACGTAACTTGGGGTTAGTTACTGGCCCAGGGAGGATCCGACCCTCCAAGAAGAGGATCCGACCCTCCAAGAAGAGGATCTTATCCTGCATAAGAAGGATCTTATTCTAAAAAAGGATACAACCCTCCATGAGAAGGATTGGATTCTCCAAGAGAAGGATCCAACCTTCCAAGAGAAGAATCAGGTACTTCAAGAAGAGGATCCAATCCTCCAAGAGGAAGATAGGATTCTCCAAGAAAATTGGATTAACAAAGAGGAGAATTCAATCCGACCCTCCAAAAGGAGATGCAACCCTCCAAGAAGAGGTTCCAACCCTCCAAGAGGAGGATCCAACCCTCCAAGAGAAGGATCCAACCCTCCAAGAGGAGGATCCAATCCACCAAGTGGAGGATCCAACCCTCCTAAAGGAGGATCCAATCCACCAAGAGGAGGATCCAACCCTCCGAAAGGAGGATCCAATCCACCAAGAGGAAGATCCAACCCTCCAAGAGGAAGATCCAACCCTCCAAGAGGATCCAACCCTCCAAGAAGAGGATCGGATTCTCCAAAAGAAGGATCGGATTCTTCAAGAGGACGTTAGAGACGGGGTTTCAGGCGCTTATTGACCTCTCAGACGCCTCTTGTGTCTGCTGAGATTGCTGGTAAAAACTCTCACCATTTCTTCTTATTTTTTTTTTTGGTATTTGACTCTCTCTCTCTCTCTCTCTCTCTCTCTCTCTCTCTCTCTCTCTCTCTCTCCCAGAGAATCAATGGGATATTTTCCTCACATTTCAAGAAAAGAAAGCGAGTCGATCCATCCCTATCCGGCCATCAGGTGAGAGAGAGTGGATGGAAGGGTCTTTTGGGCTAGATGGTCGCGACACTCAGATATTCATATTCGCCGATCTGATTTACATTTCCAGAGAGTTTGAGTAAGACGCCAGACAGATATTTTTTTGCGTTCAGAGGTTCGAGTCTTCATTTATCTGGCTCTAGCTTTCTCTCAATATATATATATATATATATATATATATATATATATATATATATATTATATATATATATATATATATATATACATACAATCCAGAGGAAATGCCTGCAGTATTCTGGGCACGCGGCCCACTGCCGGGGAGTTGGACGAAGTATTTGACATGTAGCTCTGAGTTGTTATCTATGTTGTTTTACTCCCCATTGTATCTTGTCTTGAAATAAAGTTTGTAAAAAAAAGATGGGGTGGTAGGGGAAGTGGAATATTCAAATGGCTTCAGAAAGAAATCTAATATTCTTCCTTGAAGTCTTTTATCCACTTCTCCGAGGCAATGGGTCCCACAATTGACACCAGAGGTGGACCCCATCCTATATATATATATATATATATATATATATATATATATATATATATATATATATATATATATATATATATTATGAAGGATGAGGTTAACCATAGAATTGATGAAGGAAAAAAGGTGAGTGGTGCATTGAGGTATCTGTGGAGACAAAAAACGTTATCCATGGAGGCAAAGAAGGGAATGTACGAAAGTATAGTGGTACCAACACTCTTATATGGGTGTGAAGCATGGGTTGCAAATGCTGCAGCGAGGAGGAGGCTGGAGGCAGTGGAGATGTCCTGTCTAAGGGCAATGTGTGGTGTAAATATTATGCAGAAAATTCGGAATGTGGAAATTAGGAGAAGGTGTGGAGTTACTAAAAGTATTTGTCAGAGGGCTGAAGAGGGGTTGTTGAGGTGGTTTGGTCATTTAGAGAGAATGGATCAAAGTAGAATGACTTGGAGAGCGTATAAATCTGTAGGAGAAGGAAGGCGGGGTAGGGGTCGTCCTAGAAAAGGTTGGAGGGAAGGGGTAAAGGAGGTTTTGTGGGCGAGGGGCTTGGACTTCCAGCAAGCATGTGTGAGCGTGTTAGATAGGAGTGAATGGAGACGAATGGTTTTTGGGACATGACGATCTGTTGGTGTGAGAGCAGGGTAACATTGTGTGAAGGGATTCAGGGAAACCAGTTAATTGATTTAGTTGGACTTGAGTCCTGGAAATGGGAAGTACAATGCCTGCACTATAAAGGAGGGGTCTGAGATAGTGACAGCTGGGAGGGACTTTTCTCAGCTGTAGTATCTGAGCTCCTCTGCAAAGAGAGTGATTATGTATGAGTGTGGTGAAAACGTTGAATGATGATGAAAGTTTTTTCTTTTTGGGGATTTTCTTTCTTTTTGGGTCACCCTGCCTCGGTGGGAGACGGCCGACTTGTTGAAGAAAAAAAAAAAAAAAAAAATATATATATATATATATATATATATATATACAGTGCCGAATAGGTAAAACTTGCAATTTTGGTTTAAATAGCAATGCTCTTCTTGCCGAATAAGGCAAGCGAAAGTGTTTGCAATAATTTCGCAAAAAATATTCTGAACCTAACGAAAAAAATATATTTCATTGTGTTTGTTTATTATTAAATTATTGTAAACGTATCTAAAATATATTTAGTTGTATTAGGCTAATTTTTAAACTGCGCTTGTTATAATAAGGTCAGGTAAGTTTTCTAAGGTTCTTTTGGTACAAAATTATTAATTTTTACATTAATATAAATTAAAAATATATATCTTTAAACGTATAAGAGAAATTTTTAGAAAGAACTTAATTTTAAATGAGTTCTTCATAATTGACCAATTTTACCTATTCTGCACACACACACACACACATATATATATATATACATATATATATATATATATATATATATATATATATATATATATATATATATATATATATATATATATATATATATATATATATGCAAAAAGATCACAGTAAACAGGTGATATTAAAATATGCAAGACAACCACTATGAAGACAACTTTTATAGTTCCTTGATAATGTGAGTAGTCACGAAAGCGCTTGGAATTCTTCTATTTTTTCATAGTGGTTGTCTTGCTATATATATATATATATATATATATATATATATATATATATATATATATATATATATACATTTGTAGTAGTAGCAGCAGCAAGCAGCAGCAGCAGCAGCAGCAGCAGCAGCAGCAGCAAAGGTTCCATTGTAGTTTAGAATGAGTTTCGAAGAAAAAGTATTAAAGAAAACGTGATTGGAAGCCCATCATAGAAAATGTCGGGGTTAAATGATACCGTTTTCTATAATGCTTGTTTTTCTGAAATGCATCATAGAAAACGTGTAAATATGAAAGAATGAGAAACTCAACAGATTTTTCGTATATATATTTTTTAATTTAATAATAATAATATCTTTATTTACTACAAGTACATGTACATGGTATACAGGCCTAGCTGACATCAATGACATACTAATATATAGAAAGTCACTTGTTATGCTGAGCATTTCGGGCAGATTAGGTCAGTGTCCCAGGATGCGACTCACACCAGTCGACTAACACCCAGGTACCCATTTTACTGATGGGGAACATAGACAACAGGTATAAAGAAACACGCCCAATGTTTCTGCCCTGGCTGGGAATCGAACCCAGGCCATCGCCGTGTGAAGCGAAAGCTTTAGCCACCTAGTTGTGGTTGCAGGGGTCGAGTCACAGCTCCTGACCCCGCCTCTTCACCGGTCGCTACTAGGTCACCCTTCCTGCTCCATGAGCTTTATCATACCCCTTAAAGCTGTGTGTGTGTGTGTGTGTGTGTGAGAGAGAGAGAGAGAGAGAGAGAGAGAGAGAGAGAGAGAGAGAGAGAGAAGGGAGAGAAAGAGGCAGAGAGAGAGACAAAAACCCAGCATTAATCTCAGTGTTGTCAATATTTACTGTTCATTTTAGAGACTGGTGACTGACTTTCATATATAAAAAAAAGAGAAAGCTCAACAGCGGTGAGAAAAATTGAGCTATCTTTAATAAAAAAGAAAATCCTGACGGTAAAAGTGGCGAGCCAAACTTGTCGCCACCTGTGGCGAGACAGTCCCGGGACACTTTCAGAGACACTGTCCTGGGACACTGTTCTGGGACACTCTCCTAGGACATTGTCCTGGGACACTTTCCTGAGACACTGTCCTGTGACACTGTCCTAGGACATTGTCCTGAGACACTCTCCTAGAACATTGTCTTGGGTCACTGTCCTAGGACATTGTCCTGAGACACTCTCCTAGAACATTGTCCTGGGTCACTGTCCTAGGACATTGTCCTGGGACACTGTCCAGGGACACTGTCCTGGATACTCTCCTAGGACATAGTCTTGGGACACTGTTCTAGGAGACACTCCTCTGACATTGTCCTGGGAAACTGTCATGGGACACTTTCTTACACCACTTTTCAATAACTCTACTTAAGCCACTTAAACCAACTCTACTTAAACCGACTCTACTTAACCCAACTCTACTTAACCCAACTCTACTTAAACCAACTCTACTTAAACCAACTCTACTTAAACCAACTCTACTTAAACCAACTCTACTTAAACCAACTCTACTTAAACCAACTCTACTTAAACCAACTCTACTTAAACCAACTCTACTTAAACCAACTCTACTTAAACCAACTCTACTTAAACCAACTCTACTTAAACCAACTCTACTTAAACCAACTCTACTTAAACCAACTCTACTTAAACCAACTCTACTTAAACCAACTCTACTTAAACCAACTCTACTTAAACCAACTCTACTTAAACCAACTCTACTTAAACCAACTCTACTTAAACCAACTCTACTTAAACCAACTCTACTTAAACCAACTCTACTTAAACCAACTCTACTTAAACCAACTCTACTTAAACCAACTCTACTTAAACCAACTCTACTTAAACCAACTCTACTTAAACCAACTCTACTTAAACCAACTCTACTTAAACCAACTCTACTTAAACCAACTCTACTTAAACCAACTCTACTTAAACCAACTCTACTTAAACCAACTCTACTTAAACCAACTCTACTTAAACCAACTCTACTTAAACCAACTCTACTTAAACCAACTCTACTTAAACCAACTCTACTTAAACCAACTCTACTTAAACCAACTCTACTTAAACCAACTCTACTTAAACCAACTCTACTTAAACCAACTCTACTTTTATCAAGACCCACAAGACCTGAGGAAAAAAATTGATGCAAAGTTTTTTCCCTAAATCTCAGTTTTCCTGCCAAATATTGTCGAAGGTGGAAAGTTTGTGAGGAAAAACCTCGTGATTCAGGAGGAAAAGTCAACATAAGCAGCGTGAGAGGGAAATTAAAGCAAGAAGAGGGGAATTAAATCAAGAAGAGGGGATTTAAAACAAGAAGAGGGGAATTAAAACAAGAAGAGGGTTATTAAAGCAAGCAGAGGGAATTAAAGCAAGTAGGAGAATACAAGTAGGGAGGGGAATTAAAGCAAGGAGAGGGGAATTAAAGCAAGGGAGGAGAATTAAAGCAAGGAGGGGTATAAAAGCAAGGGAATTAAAGATAAAAAAGCAAGGGAATAAAAGAGGGTAAATATTTAGTTTTTTTTTCCTGTTTGATGTTTTTATTTGTGTTTTAATTCCTGGTAAGAGTGTTTGGCGTTTTAAAGAGCACGTGGAAGGTGGAGCACTGCAGGAGGACTACTGGCCCATGCTAGACAGGTCTAACTCAGTTGAACTAGACACTTATGCTACACTTGGGTATCTTTATTGATGAAACGTTTCGCCTACACAATAGGCTTCTTCAGTCAAATACAGAGGCAGCAGAAGTAGTGAAATAAAGATGTAGTCAGTCCATCAACCTTGGAGGAAAAGTATTTGAGGTGGTCAGTCCCTCAGCCTGGAGAAGAGTTCAGCTCCATGGTCTGGAACAAGGTGGTCAGTCCCTCAGCCTGGAGAAGAGTTCAGCTCCATGGTCTGGAACAAGGTGGTCAGTCCCTCAGCCTGGATAAGAGTCCAGCTCCATGGTCTGGAACAATATGAAACTAAAGCATAAGAATTGAGTCTTAAATACTGTTGAAGGTGAGCTGGAAGATCGGGAAGGCGTTGTTGAGGACTGGATCCACTAGTGGAAGAAGACAGCTTCGTCTGGAATCCAACCCTTCTCATTAGTAGATACACGATGAAGTCTGGATGTCCTCTGTACCAAGATAACATCTATAATTCACTACTACTGCTGCCTCTGTATTTGACTGAAGAAGGCGATACTTTACATCAATGAACATACCCAACTGTTGCACATGTGTCTTAAACATCAACTTGTCCGTATTTAATGCCATTGTCAACATTACCAAGACAGAACTCGCAGCAATGGTTTCAATTTGGAAAAAATAGATTTAGAAAGGATATAGGAAAGCACTGGTTTGGTAATAGAGTTGTGGATGAGTGCACTCCCGAGTCGCGTCAATGAAGCTAAAACCTTGTGTAGTTTTTAAAATAGGTTAGATAAATACAGTAGTGGGTGTGGGTGGGTGAGAGTTGAACCTAACTGGGTTGGGCCAGGTCTGATGCAGTGCTCCTTCCTTCTTAAGTGGGTGTAACTTGGGCATGACTAGCTTAGGCCAGTAGGTGACTTGGACCTGCCTAGCATGAGCCAGTAGGCCTGCTGCAGTGCTCCTTTATGTTCTTATGTGTGTGTACTCATCTAACTGTGGTTGCAGGGGTCAATTCATAGCTCCTAGCCCCGGTGTGAGTGCTTCACTTCCTTTCACATTATCTCTCTCTCACGCCTCTCTCTCCTTCTCATCCCCATCCCCCTATCTCTAGACTCCCTTTCAGTCCCCCTCTTCCCCTTACCCCACATCCCCTTACCTCCCCCCTCCCCCACCTTCCCTTACAAGGGGGATTTGGACTTGTCATCCCAACAAGACTCAGGATTAGACACATTGTATCCTAGTTGAAAAATTGGCCGACGGTATGAGGTGACGTGAGAGAGTTCTTTCTTCTGGCATGTCTACTGAGATGAGAGAGAGAGAGAGAGAGAGAGAGAGAGAGAGAGAGAGAGAGAGAGAGAGAAGTAAAGTAAAGGAAAAAAGAGAGAATTCCTGAAATCTAATGAAAAACGAGAATGTACACTTCAGATTAATTTCTTTTATTTCTTATTTTTTTTGTGAGGGAGAAGATAATTTTTTTGTTGGGGATAGTGTGAGGAAATAATGTGAGGGGACAGTGTGAGGAGATAGTGCGAGGGAATAATGTAGGGGATAGTGTAAGGGGACAGTGTGAGGGAATAATGTGAGGGATAATGTGAGGGGACAGTGTGAAGAGATAGTGTGAGGGAATAATGTGAGGGGATAGTGTGAGGGGATAGTGCGAGGGAATAATGTGAGGGATAGTGTGAGGGGACAGTGGAATAATGAGGGATATGGGGACAGTAAGAGATAGTGGAGGGAATAATGTGAGGGAATAGTGCGAGGGAATAATGTGAGGGGATAGTGTGAGGGGACAGTGTGAGGGAATAATGTGAGGGGATAATGTGAGGGACAGTGAGAGATAGTGAGGGAATAGTGTGAGGGATAGTGGAGGGAACAGTGTGAGGAATAATGAGGAAAATGAGGGAATAATGTGAGAATAATGAGGAAATGGAGGATAATGTGAGGGATAAGTGAGGATAGAGGGATAATGTGAGGATAGTGTGAGGGAATAGTGCGAGGAATAATGAGAAGTGCGAGGACAAGGAATAAGTGAGGAAATGAAGGAACAGTGAGGATAGTGAGGGAATAATGTGAGGGGATAGTGAGGAATGTGAGGAAAGAAGGAATAATGTGAGGGGATAGTGTGAGGGAATAATGTGAGGGGATAGTGTGAGGGGACAGTGTGACGGGACAGTATGAGGGAAGTGTGATGGGATAGTATGATGGGATAGTATGGGGGTAATAGTATGAGGGTGATAGTATAAGGGGACAGTATGAGGTAATGAGATGTGAGGGGATGATGAGGTAGCATGAGGGTGATAGTATGAGGGTGATAGTATGAGGGTGATAGTATGAGGGGTGATAGTATGAGGGGGATAGTATGAGGGTGATAGTATGAGGGTGATAGTATGAGGGTATAGTATGAGGGTGATAGTATGAAGGGGGAAGTAGAGGGATAGTATGAGGTGATAGTTGAGGTGAAGTTGAGGGATATGAGGGGTTTTATAGTATGAGGAGGGTGATAGTATGAGTGAAGAGAGGGTGATAGTATGATAGAGGGTGATAGTATGAGGTGATAAGGTGATAGTATGAGTGATAGATAGGGGATAGATGGTGATAGTATGAGGGTGATAGTATGAGGGTGATAGTATGAGGTGATAGATGGTGATAGTATAGGTATAGTGAGATAATAGGCATGTGAGCTCATCAAAGGATGCCGCCTTTTCACACCTAGGTGTGAATTTTCACACAAATGTGTTAATGACCCTTCTGGTCTAGCACTGCCCCGCCCCGAGCCATCCCGCGCCACCCCTCACGCCCCCTCCCTATCCGCGCTCCCGCTCGCGCTCCCGGATCGCCCCCGGTACTCGATTTTTTTTTTTTTTTTAATTTTCGTTTTTCCAATTTTCAAATTACATAATTTTTTTGAAGGTCCCACTATGGGGGATCAGAGTATTTCCTCGTTATCGATAATACAAACAAAAAGATTTTCGAATTTTGGGGGAGAATTTTTCGAAAATGACACCAAATTTTTCGATTTTTTTTTTTTTTTGAGTTTTACCCACTGGTCGAGAATGTTGCAAAAAAAATTAATTTGTTTCTCCAATGTTGCCAGATTTACCCACTTTTCGAGAAAGCTACCAATATTTTTTCCGAATTTTTTAACTTTGCCCTCCATGTCCTTGGATCGAGATTTTACCCTCCAATTCCTGGATCATATTTGAACCCCTACCAATTTTCCTCAAATTTTCGATTTTCATTTTCATTTTTGAGTTACCCTCTACTTCCTCAGATCAAGACCTCCATCTCCACGTGGGTAATCATTAAAAATGATGGACATAGTCGACGGAGATTCTTTAGAGAATGTGCCCCGACCTGACTAGGTTGAGGCATTGACTTGGACCTGCCTCGCATGGGTCAGTAGGTCTCCCCTATGGGGGTACAACAAGTGTGTTCATGCCAGGTGGTGTGACGTCACACTGTCAATGTGGTCTTATCTGAGATACCTCATATAAGATCACAGGTCACCCCATGAAGTGACCACCTTACCACAGGTCACCCCATAAAGTGACCACCTTACCATCACTACCTGATAACCCACAATTTTTTCTCGTTTTTCGTAATACAACTAAAGATTTCACATGTCTCTATATCCACAACCACAACAACCTACAACACCCACAACAACCTACAACACCCACAACAACCTACAACACCCACAACCTACAGCACCCACAGCAACCTACAACACCCACAACAACCTACAACACCCACAACAACCTACAACACCCCACAACAACCCACAATACCCACATCACTTACAATTTTCTCGTTTTCGTAATACAAGTTTTCCATTCTCATATTAATAACATTTCAATACATTTTCTTTATTATGAGAATTTTCACAACCACTTTTCGGTAAATACAATTGTCACAATTTTGTACATATCACGAATTAAGATTTTCAATTCACAACTTTCTTAACTACCTCTCTCTACACCATCCCACACTGCTCAGATGATCTTATTTGACTGGCGAGGACCGTCTGTGATCTTATCTGAGTTACCTCTGATAAGTCACAGGACAGACAGATGTCAGGTCATCCCAAGGAATCGGCTGAGGTCATGACCTGCTCTCTCTACAAACACACACACACACATCACACACACACACCTATTCACATCCAACCCTGTCTCAGAATCACCTCACTGCCACCGCCAATTTTTCCCATTTTTACTAATTCATCAAAACGTCCCCCTCAAGCACCATCTCCTTAAATCATGGTCATCACACTTCATCTATCTTCCTTCCCCTCACCATCTCACACGCAACTCTTACGAGAATTTTCACTCAATGTTCACAATTTTTTCCCGTTTTTACTATTTCATCAGATAGTTATCTTTTGTTAATAACAAACATTTTTTTTCGTTATTAAAAAAAAATAAACCAATGCACTCTTAAATACAATTCTACTGGATTATGCTACCGCTCTCTACACCAACTCTAGACATCTGCTGCTTGGCCAGGCTAACCCAACACCTCTGTCAATAAAGTCCCCCATTTCTGCACCTCACCCCATCTCCACACCACCTCACCTCTTCACACCCACACACCAACAAATACCTCTCTCCATCTCACCCATCAACTCTCATTATATAACCTTCACACATTATCCACCCTCATTTTTTCACTTGACTGAGTAATACAACTCACACCCTCTCTTACATAATTTGAATAACCCAAAGCACCCTTGAATACTCCCTAAAACACCATCAATTACTAACAGAACACCATTTGAATACTACCAAAACACCATTTGACATCTCTAACTCATCCACCAAATTACATTATCATTAACTTAAATTATATCTCAACCACCAAAACTAAGATCACTCATCTCAAATCAATTAAGATGACCAACTTTATAAGATGAGAAACCAATATCTAAGATCAGTCATTTGACACATTCACTCAAAACACTATAACCAACTTTATAAGATGACAATCTAAGGACAAGATCACCAATTTCTGTGATCGCTCTTCTCAAAACCGCTATGATCACAGAACACATTCATTTTTACATACATTCCCTCAAAACATTTGAACCAAGATCACTAAAACTATGAATACTTTTACTATTGGAATATTTCCAAATTACATTAGAACATTCCCAGATTACTTTGAATACTCCCAGAATTACTTTGAACATCTCCAATTAGCATTTTGGATGTTTCCAAATTAGTTTTGGATATTTCAATTTTACTTTTGGACAATTTCGAGATATATTTTTAAAGTAACCTTAAAATTTCTCACAATTAAATTGAACATTTTTTTGCTGGTAAACACATTCATGTCTCAAGAAATAGACAATTTTTTTCGAATTCCGTAACACAGTCAAAAAGATTAGTAACCCCTATGGGTTACTGGTAAGGTCCCCTTTACAGGGGTCAGCTGCTTTACGTGCTTGGCTAGATGTGGGTTCCAAACTAGTGCTGCATACTCCAGTATGAACCTAAGGTACACAGTGTACAGGGTCCTGAACGATTCTTTATTAAGATGTTGGAATGCTGTTCTTAGGTTTGCTAGGCGCCCGTATGCTGCAGCAGTTATTTGGTTGATGTGCGCCTCAGGAGTTGTTCCTGGTGTTATACTAACCCCAAGATCTTTTTCCTTGATTGAGATTTGTAGTCTCTGGCCCCCTAGACCGTACTATGTCTGCGGTCTTCTTTGCCCTTCCCCAATCTTCATGACTTTGCACTTGGTGGGGTTGAACTCCAGAAGACAATTGCTGGACCAGGCTTGCAGCCTGTCCAGATCTTTTTGTAGTCCTGCCTGGTACTCGTCCAATGAATTCTTCTCATCAACTTCACATCATCTGCAAACAGAGACACATCGGAGTCTATTCCTTCCGTCATGTCGTTCACAAATACCAGAAACAGCACCAGTCCTAGGACTGACCCCTGTGGAACCCCACTCGTCACCGGCGCCCACTCTGACACCTCGCCACGTACCATGACTCGCTGCTGTCTTCCTGACAGGTATTCCCTGATCCATTGTAGTGCGTTCCCTGTTATCCCTGCCTGGTCCTCCAGCTTCTGCACTAATCTCTTGTGTGACTGTGTCAAACGCCTTCTTACATTCCAAGAATATGCAATCTACCCACCTCTGTCTCTCTTGTCTTACTACTGTCACCCTGTCATAGAACTCCAGTAGGTTTGTAACACAGGATTTCCCGTCCCTGAAACAGTGTTAGCCGTCGTTGATAAGCTCATTCCTTTCTAGGTGCTCCACCACTCTTCTGATAATCTTCTCCATGACCTTGCATACTATACATGTCAGTGACACTGGTCTGTAGTTTAGTGCTACGTTCCTGTCTCCTTTTTTAAAGATTGGAACTACATTTGCTGTCTTCCATACCACAGGTAGTTGCCCTGTTTCGATAGACGTGTTGAAGATTGTTGTTAGGGGTACACATAGCTCCTCTGCTCTCTCTCTCAGGACCTATGGAGAAATGTTATCCGGCCCCATCGCCTTTGAGGTATCCAGCTCGCTTAGTAGCTTCTTCACTTCCTCCTCAGTTGTGTGTATTGTGTCCAGCACTTCATGGTGTACCCTACCTCTCCTCCTTTCTGGAGGCCCTTCTATCTCCTCTGTGAACACCTCTTTGAATCTCATGTTGAGCTCCTCACACACTTCGCGGTCATTTCTTGTGACCTCCCCTCCTTCCTTCCTCAGCCTGATCACCTGGTCCTTGACTGTTGCTTTCCTCCTGATGTGACTGTACAACCGCTTCGGGTCAGATTTGGCTTTCGCTGCTATCTCATTCTCATACTGTCGTTGGGCCTCCCTTCTTACCTGTGCATATTCGTTTCTGGCTCTACGACTGCTCTCCTTATTTTCCTGGGTTATTTGCCTTCTGTGTGTGTGTGTGTGTGTGTGTGTGTACCTGACTTAACTCAGTGAAGATGTGTCTTGTGTGCTCTCTGTGAATCTGAAAAAGGTGTCCTCTCTTGAGCTACTCTACCAGCAGCTAAAGGAAGAACTAAGGGTAGCTAAGCTTGAGATACAGCGACTGACTGATGAAAACAAGAGGATTCGTAGTAATCCTCCTTTTGTGAATCCTCAAGTCAAGAAAGGAACCTGGACAGTGGCTGGAATGCATGGGACAAAGTTAAGGATGAAGAGGACGGGTGGAGAGGTAGAAACAACGAAGACCCAGGAGAATGTTGTGGAAACATCGAACCCATTCTCCGTGCTACCCGATGAATGTGAGTCGACTTCTGGGAGCGTCACGACGAACGACACCGAGGAAGGTAAAAACATTGTTGTTGCTGGAGACAGCCAGGTTGGGTACATGGATAGGGCCTTCTGTTTGAAGGATAGTAGTAAGAGACAGAGGGTTTGCTTTCCTGGGGCTGGGACGGAGGATATTGTTAGCCGTCTGGACATCGTGAGAGGTAATGGGAGCAATCCTATTATCTGTCTCAATGCTGGATGCAACGATGTTGGCAGACGTAGGAGTGAGGACCTGACTAGCAGGTTTAGGTCAGCAATAAACATAATTAGGAAGAAGGGTGGGAACCCTGTCATATGTAGTATTTTGCCAAGGAGAGGAGTTGGAAATGAATGGCTGTCCAGGGCAGTTGGTGTCAATTGCTGGCTGGACAAATACTGTAAGGAAAATGCAGTAACATTCATTGACAACTAGGACCTCTTCTATGGCAGAAATGACATGTATGCCAGGGATGGGGTTCACTTATCCAGGTCTGGGGTCGGAGCACTGGCAACTGCAGTGGAGGGAGCTGTTAGGGCTTTAAACTAGAAATAGTTAGTGGTATGGGTTTTTGGGGAAAAACAGTGAAGTCCCAGTGTAGTAATATTATAAGTTCTAGGAGAACTAGTAATAGGCAGAATAAGGTGGATACTGGAAAGCCAGTGGCACTAGATGACAAGGACAGTAATAGGTATAGTGGAAAAACAGAAATGAGCAGGAAGGGTAAAGAGAAAGGAGGGTCTTTAAATGTATATTACACCAATAGTCGTAGTGCTAGGAATAAGATGGACGAGTTGAGATTACTTGCTAGTGCGGGTAATATTGATGTTTTTGCAATAACTGAGACATGGTTCAATATGAAAAATCGGGATATGCCTGCTGAATGTCACATCCAGGGTTTTAAATTGTTCCAAGTCGACAGAAGTATCGGGAAGGGGGGTGGGGTGGCACTCTATGTCCGTGATCATTTAAATTGTTGCATAAAAACGGACATAAATTCTGAAATAATACATGCAGAGTCTGTCTGGATAGAATTTTCAGAGGGTGTGAAAAATTTATTTTAGGCGTGATATATCGTCCTCAAAACTTTAATAGGGAACAAGAGAGACTACTCTGGGAGGAAATTGTTAAGGCCACAAGGCACGATAACGTAGTAATTCTAGCGGACTTTAACTTTAGTCACATTAATTGGAATTTTTTGACAGGGAATTTAGAATCTAACGACTTTTTAGTAGTTCAGGATTGTTTTTGAAGCAGTTTGTTACAGAACCTACAAGGGGAAATAACCTTCTTGACTTGGTTCTGGCAAACAAGGAATCCCTTGTTAGTAATTTAGAAATTACAGAGGAACTCTGCACAAGCGACCACAAGTCAATTACCTTTAGCATTGAATGGATGTATGATAGTAGGGATAATTCAGTAATAGTCCCAGACTTTCGCTTAGCAGATTATAATGGGCTTAGAGAACACTTATTAACTGTGGACTGGGGTAACGAAGAGAGCTATCAATGTGACAGCTTTCTTAACACTATACAGGCAGCCCAAAGAACATTTATCCCGTATAAAGAAATTAGATCAAGTAGAAATGACCCAAAATGGATGAATAATAATCTCAAATATCTTTTAGGGCAGAAGAAAGGAATTTATAGGCGCATAAATAGAGGTGAGGGTCATCTTATAAATCAGTATACTGACATTAAGAGGGACATTAAAAAGAGTATAAGAAAAGCTAAACGGGACTATGAAATTAAAGTTACTAGGATTCAAAAACTAACCCAAAGTTTTCCAGGTTTATAGAACAAGTTAGGGATAAGATAGGTCCCCTTAAAAATAACTCGGGCATCTTACTGACAAGGAGAATATGTCCTCTATTTTTAATAATTATTTTCTCTCGGTTTTCACACAGGAAGACACTAATAATATCCCGGTAATTAATTTTTATAGTGTCCCTGAAGAAGATAAATTATGTAATATCACAGTCACTAGCGAAATGGTTATGAAACAAGTAGATCGTCTGAAACAAAATAAATCGCCGGGTCCTGATGAGCTTTTGGTGATGGTTTCAGTGCCCTGGTGATGGACCAGGTGCTTTGGCTCCCTCAGTGCCCTGGTGAAGGACCATGTGCTTCGGCTCATTCAGTGCCCTGGTGAAGGACCAGGTGCTTCAGCTCCTTCAGTACCCTCTTTTATAGTGCCCTGATTATCAAAGCATATTTCATGGATGGAGTAGGTGGGTTGGGCAGGAGTTTTTGTTTGTGGGATTGGTTTTGGGTTTGAGGGGGAACTGCCTAGTGTGGACCAGTTGGCTTGCTGCAGTGTTCCTTATTTCTGTGTTCTTATGAGTGAGAGGGGTTGGATTTGAATGGGACTTGCACAATGGTTGGGGGGGGGTTGTCGTGGTTTGATCCTTGTTTGGCGATGGGGATGGGTTGGACAAATAGTTTTGTTGGTTGGTTGGTTTTGATATGGACCTGCCAAGTATGGGCCTGTAGGCCTGTTGCAGTGTTCCTCCTTTCTTATGTTCTTATGTTCTTAAGGAATGCAAAATGGAACTCTGTGAACCAATATCTAACATTTTTAATTTATCTATTCAAACAGGTGTAGTGTCTGATATGTGGAAGATGGCTAATGTAATTCCTACTTTTAAAGCAGGGGACAAGTTACTACCGTCAAATTACCGCCCAATAAGCCTGACCTCAATTGTAGGCTAATTACTAGAGTCAATTATTGCTGATATTATTAGAAGCCATTTAGATAACCATAATTTGATTAATGATACTCAGCATGGATTAACGAGGAGCCGTTCCTGCCTATCTAATTTATTAACCTTCTGTAGTAAAGCTTTTGAGGCTGTTGATCACGATAAAAAATTCGATATTGTTTATTTAGATTTTAGTAAGGCTTTTGATAGAGTACCGCACCAGAGACTGTTAAAGAAAGTGGCAGCTCATGGCATTGGGGGAAAAGTGCTGTTATCGATCGAGTCATGGCTCACCAATAGGAAGCAGAGAGTGTGCATAAATGGGGTTAAATCCAAGTGGGGATCCGTAACAAGTGGTGTTCCACAGGGATCAGTCTTAGGCCCGTTGTTGTTTATATAATATGTCAATGATGAGGGAATTACTAGTGATGAGGGAATTACTAGTGATATGAGCAAATTCGCCGATGATACGAAGATAGGTAGGATAATTGAATCTAACGTAGATGTCAGGAACATCAGGAGGATTTAGACAGACTCAATTCCAGGTCAGAAAAGTGGCAGATGCAGTTCAGTGTAGATAAATGCAAGGTTCTGAAGCTCGGGAGTGTCCATAACCCAAGCACTTATAAGTTAAATAACGTAGAACTTAGCCATACAGATTGCAAAAAGGACTTGGGGGTTATGATAAGCATCAACCTTAAACCAAGACAGCAATGCCTAAGCGTACGTAATAAGGCAAACAGATTACTGGGATTTATATCAAGAAGTGTAAGCAACACAAGTCCAGAGGTTATATTACAGCTTTATACATCGTTAGTAAGGCCTCACCTAGATTACGCAGCTCAGTTCTGGTCTCCATATTACAGAATGGATATTAATTCGTTAGAAAACATTCAGCGTAGAATGACTAAATTAATACATAGCATTAGAAGTCTTCCATATGAAGAAAGATTGAAGACCCTAAAATTACATTCACTTGTAAGACGAAGAATGAGGGGAGACATGATCGAGGTATACAAGTGGAAAATGGGTATTAACAAAGGGGATATAAATAAGGTCTTGAGAATATCTCTCCAAGAGAGAACCCGCAATAATGGATTCAAATTAGTTAAGTTTAGATTTAGAAAGGATATAGGAAAGTATTGGTTTGGAAATAGGGTAGTTGATGAGTGGAACAGTCTGCCTAGTAGGGTTATTGAAGCTAGGACCTTGTGTATTCAAATTTAGGTTGGATAAATTCATAAGTGAGAGGGGTTGGATTCGAGTGGGAATTGCACATGAGTAAATAGAATTATCAAAGCTTATATCTTAGGTAGCATTTAAGATTGGGTTGAACAAATATCTTGTTAGTGGGATGGAATGTGAAAGACCTGCCTAGTATGGGCCAACAGGCCTGCTGCAGTGTTCCTCCTTTCTTATGTTCGTGTGTGTGTGTGTGTGTGTGTGTGTGTGCTTGTAGAGAGCAGGTCATGACCTCAGGCGCTTCCTTGGGATGACCTGACATCTGTCTGTCCTGTGACTTATCAGAGGTAACTCAGATAAGATCACAGACGGTCCTCGCCAGTCATATAAGATCATCTGAGCAGTGTGGGATGGTGTAGAGAGAGGTACTTAAGAAAGTTGTGAATTGAAAATCTCAATTCGTGATATGTACAAAATTGTGACAATTGTATTTACCGAAAAGTGGTTGTGAAAATTCTCGTAATAAAGAAAATGTATTGAAATATTGTAAATGTAAGATTGGAAAAAGTGTATTAAGAAAACGAGAAAATTGTAAGTGATGTGGGTATTGTGGGTTGTGGGTTGTTGTGGTTGTGGGTTGTAGGTATTGTGGGTATTGTGGGTATTGTGGGTTGTTGTGGGTATTGTGGGTTGTTGTGGGTTGTTGTGGGTGTTGTGGGTATTGTGGGTTGTTGTGGTTGTTGTGGGTATTGTGGGTTGTTGTGGTTGTTGTGGGTTGTTGTGGTTGTTGTGGGTTGTGGTGGTTGTTGTGGGTTGTGGTTGTTGTGGGTTGTGGTTGTTGTGGGTTGTTGTGGTTGTGGATATAGAGACATGTGAAATCTTTAGTTGTATTACGAAAAACGAGAAAAAATTGTGGGTTATCAGGTAGTGACGGTAAGGTGGTCACTTTATGGGGTGACCTGTGGTAAGGTGGTCACTTCATGGGGTGACCTGTGATCTTATCTGAGGTATCTCAGATAAGACCACTTTGACAGTCAGTGACGTCACACCAACTGGCATGAACACACTTGTTGTACCCCCCTAGGGGAGACCTACTGACCCATGCGAGGCAGGTCCAAGTCAATGCCCCAACCTAGTCAGGTCGGGGCACATTCTCTAAAGGATCTTCATCGACTATGTCCATCAATTTTGTTTACCCCAGAGGAGATGGAGGTCTTGATCTGAGGAAGTAGAGGGTAACTCAAAAATGAAAAAGAAAATCGAAATTTCGGAAAACTTTCAAAATTCGAAAAAAAAATTTGGTAGCTTTCTCGAAAGTGGGTAAATCTGGCAACATTGGAGAAACACACTACATTTTTTGGCAACATTTTTGACAAGTGGGTAAAATTCAAATATGTATTCGAAAATTTTGTGTCATTCTCGAAAAATTCTCTCCCCAAAATTCGAAAATCTTTTTGTTTGTATTATCGATAACGAAGAAATACTCTGATCCCCATAGTTAGGAACCCAAAATGGGTAAATCTGGACCTTAGGAGGTAGGAGGGGTGGGGTGCAAGGGGATCTTACCATGCCCCATAGGGGGACCTTTAAAAAATTATGAAATTCGAAAATTGGAAAAAAATCAAAAATTAAAAAAAAAAAAATCGAGGAGCGAGGGCGATGCGGGGGCGCGGGCGGGGGGCGTGGGGGCGGAACGGCGCGAGGTGGCGCAGGATCGGAAGGGTCATTAACACAGGTGTGAAAATTCACATTTATGTGTGAAAAGGCGGCATCCTTTACTGAGGTGGTCAGCCGCCAAGTACACTACTAACATACACCTCTTTTCCCTCCCTCACCCTCCCTCCCTCACCCTCCCTCCCTCACCCACTCTTCCCTCCCATACCCTCTACCCTCCCTCACCCTCCCTCACCCTCTCTACCCTCCCTCACCCTCTTACCCTCCCTCACCCTCTCTACCCTCCCTCCCTCACCCACTCTGCCCTCCCTCACCCTCTCTACCCTCCTCACCCCCTACCCTCTCACCCCCTCACCCTCCCTCACCCTCTCTACCCTCCCTCACCCTCTCTACCCTCCCTCACCCTCTCTACCCTCCCTCACCCTCTCATCAACCCCCTCACCCTCTCATCAACCCCCTCACCCTCTCTACCCTCCCTCAGCCTCTCTACCCTCCCTCACCTCTCTACCCTCCCTCAGCCTCTCTACCCTCCCTCAGCCTCTCTACCCTCCTCAGCCTCTCTACCCTCCCTCAGCCTCTCTACCCTCCCTCAGCCTCTCTACCCTCCCTCACCTCTCTACCCTCCCTCAGCCTCTCTATCCTCCCTCACCTCTCTACCCTCCCTCACCCTCTCTACCCTCCCTCACCCTCTCTACCCTCCCTCACCCTCTCATCAACCCCCCTCACCCTCTCATCAACCCCCTCACCCTCTCATCAACCCCCTCACCCTCTCATCTCTCTACCCTCCTCACCCTCTCTCCCTCCCTCACCCTCTCTACCCTCCCTCACCCTCTCTACCCTCCCTCACTCTCTCATCAACCTCTCTACCCTCCCTCACCCTCTCATCAACCTCTCTACCCTCCCTCACCCTCTCTACCCTCCTTCACCCTCTCTAGCCTCCCTCACCCTCTCATCAACCTCTCTACCCTGACTCACCCTCTCATCAACCGTCAACTTTCACAAAACCAAAGCAACATTATTTCTGTAAAATGGAGTACAGAATAGAGTTGATAGTTGAGTAACTGACATGTCTAAGTTGCTATACACACTGCACTTCTAATGTAGAGAATTTCTGGCAGTCTTAATGCCACCTCATGATGATTGTGGCAAAAACTTATTCCCTCTCTAAACCCCCATCCTTCCAACCCTACTCTCTCTAACCCCTACCCATCTCTAAGCTCCTTCCCTCTCTAACCTACCTCCACGTCTTCCCTCTCTAACCCACTTCCCTCTCTAACCCCTATCCCTTTAACCCCTACCCCCCTAATCCCCACCGTAACTTCCTACTCTAACCCTTACCTCTTTAACCTCCCTTTCTAACCCCTTCCTCTCTAACTTGTTCCCTTTCTAACCCATTCTTTTTCTAACCCCTACCCTCCATTACAACTCTGCTCCAATACATTCCTCCACTCTACCTCACTCATCCACCCCATATAACCCCCCAAACTACATACCTCCTCACAACTTCCCCCTCTCTCCATCACCCCTCCCCTACAACCCTCTCCCCCCCTCACCTTAACGCCAAGCAACCTACTTTAGCAAAAAGAATAATTTTCTCTAATCTACTTTACCACAATTTTTATTTTTTATAAATCTTTTCACCCTTTCATCTCTTTTCAATTTTATTTTTTTCCAAATCGTTCTTTACTATTTTCACTTTAATAAACTTTGGACTTTAAAACTTTGCTATTTTTTTGTTGACTTTTCATAAAAAATTTCACGGTTGCTGGAGCTATTTTTTGTTATTCTTGTTAATGTTTAGCAAACTTTGTGTCTTCTTAAAAGTTATTTACTGTGTCAACGAAAGTGAGACGAATGAGAGAGAGTGAGAGAGGGAGTGAGAGAGTGAGTGAGAGGGAGTGAGAGTGAGAGGGAGTGAGAGGGAGTGAGAGTGAGAGAAGGAGTGAGAGAGAGGGAGAGAGGGAGTGAGAGTGAAAGGGAGTGAGAGGGAGTGAGATTGAGAGAGAGGGAGTGAGAGTGAGAGAGTGTGAGAGAGAGTGAGAGTGAGAGAGAGGGAGTGAGAGGGAGTGAGAGTGAGAGAGAGTGAGAGTGAGAGAGAGTGAGTGAGAGTGAGTGAGAGAGAGGGAGTGAGAGTGAGAGAGAGTGAGAGTGAGAGAGTGAGAGACAAGGGAACGAAGGAAACACTTAGCATAGCGATTATTTCAAAGCATAACAATGTTTTGTTTACGTTTATTACACGAGGCTGATCACACACCATGTTTGTAACGTGTATGTTATGTAGTCTGTGTTTGTGACGTGTATGTTATGTTGTCTGTGTTTGTAACGTGTATGTTATGTTGTCTGTGTTTGTAACGTGTATGTTATGTTGTCTGTGTTTGTAACGTGTATGTTATGTTGTCTGTGTTTGTAACGTGTATGTTATGTTGTCTGTGTTTGTAACGTGTATGTTATGTTGTCTGTGTTTGTAACGTGTATGTTATGTTGTCTGTGTTTGTAACGTGTATGTTATGTTGTCTGTGTTTGTAACGTGTATGTTATGTAGTCTGTGTTTGTAACGTGTATGTTATGTAGTCTGTGTTTGTAACGTGCATGTTATGTAGTCTGTGTTTGTAACGTGCATGTTATGTAGTCTGTGTTTGTAACGTGTATGTTATGTAGTCTGTGTTTGTAACGTGTATGTTATGTAGTCTGTGTTTGTGACGTGTATGTTATGTAGTCTGTGTTTGTGACGTGTATGTTATGTTGTCTGTGTTTGTAACGTGTATGTTATGTAGTCTGTGTTTGTAACGTGTATGTTATGTAGTCTGTGTTTGTGACGTGTATGTTATGTAGTCTGTGTTTGTGACGTGTATGTTATGTAGTCTGTGTTTGTGACGTGTATTTTATGTAGTCTGTGTTTGTAACGTGTATGTTATGTAGTCTATGTTTGTAACGTGTATGTTATGTAGTCTGTGTTTGTGACGTGTATGTTATGTAGTCTGTGTTTGTGACGTATGTTATGTAGTCTGTGTTTGTGACGTGTATGTTATGTAGTCTGTGTTTGTGACGTATGTTATGTAGTCTGTGTTTGTGACGTGTATGTTATGTAGTCTGTGTTTGTAACGTGTATGTTATGTAGTCTGTGTTTGTGACGTATGTTATGTAGTCTGTGTTTGTAACGTGTATGTTATGTAGTCTGTGTTTGTAACGTGTATGTTATGTAGTCTGTGTTTGTAACGTGTATGTTATGTAGTCTGTGTTTGTAACGTGTATGTTATGATCTGTGTTTGTAACGTATGTTATGTAGTCTGTGTTTGTAACGTGTATGTTATGTAGTCTGTGTTTGTAACGTGTATGTTATGTAGTCTGTGTTTGTAACGTGTATGTTATGTAGTCTGTGTTTGTAACGTGTATGTTATGTAGTCTGTGTTTGTGACGTGTATGTTATGTAGTCTGTGTTTGTAACGTGTATGTTATGTAGTCTGTGTTTGTGACGTGTATGTTATGTAGTCTGTGTTTGTGACGTATGTTATGTAGTCTGTGTTTGTAACGTGTATGTTATGTAGTCTGTGTTTGTAACGTGTATGTTATGTAGTCTGTGTTTGTAACGTGTATGTTATGTAGTCTGTGTTTGTAACTGTATGTTATGTAGTCTGTGTTTGTAACGTGTATGTTATGTAGTCTGTGTTTGTAACGTGTATGTTATGTAGTCTGTGTTTGTAACGTGTATGTTATGTAGTCTGTGTTTGTAACGTGTATGTTATGTAGTCTGTGTTTGTAACGTGTATGTTATGTAGTCTGTGTTTGTAACGTGTATGTTATGTAGTCTGTGTTTGTAACGTGTATGTTATGTAGTCTGTGTTTGTAACGTGTATGTTATGTAGTCTGTAACGTGTATGTTATGTAGTCTGTGTTTGTGACGTGTATGTTATGTAGTCTGTGTTTGTGACGTGTATGTTATGTAGTCTGTGTTTGTGACGTGTATGTTATGTAGTCTGTGTTTGTGACGTGTATGTTATGTAGTCTGTGTTTGTGACGTGTATGTTATGTAGTCTGTGTTTGTGACGTGTATGTTATGTAGTCTGTGTTTGTGACGTGTATGTTATGTAGTCTGTGTTTGTGATGTATGTTATGTAGTCTGTGTTTGTGACGTGTATGTTATGTAGTCTGTGTTTGTGACGTGTATGTTATGTAGTCTGTGTTTGTGACGTGTATGTTATGTAGTCTGTGTTTGTGACGTGTATGTTATGTAGTCTGTGTTTGTAACGTGTATGTTATGTAGTCTGTGTTTGTAACGTGTATGTTATGTAGTCTGTGTTTGTGACGTGTATGTTATGTAGTCTGTGTTTGTGACGTGTACGTTATGTAGTCTGTGTTTGTAACGTGTACGTTATGTAGTCTGTGTTTGTGACGTGTACGTTATGTAGTCTGTGTTTGTGACGTGTACGTTATGTAGTCTGTGTTTGTGACGTGTACGTTATGTAGTCTGTGTTTGTGACGTGTACGTTATGTAGTCTGTGTTTGTGACGTGTACGTTATGTAGTCTGTGTTTGTGACGTGTACGTTATGTAGTCTGTGTTTGTGACGTGTACGTTATGTAGTCTGTGTTTGTGACGTGTACGTTATGTAGTCTGTGTTTGTGACGTGTACGTTATGTAGTCTGTGTTTGTGACGTGTACGTTATGTAGTCTGTGTTTGTGACGTGTACGTTATGTAGTCTGTGTTTGTGACGTGTACGTTATGTAGTCTGTGTTTGTGACGTGTACGTTATGTAGTCTGTGTTTGTGACGTGTACGTTATGTAGTCTGTGTTTGTGACGTGTACGTTATGTAGTCTGTGTTTGTGACGTGTACGTTATGTAGTCTGTGTTTGTGACGTGTACGTTATGTAGTCTGTGTTTGTGACGTGTACGTTATGTAGTCTGTGTTTGTGACGTGTACGTTATGTAGTCTGTGTTTGTGACGTGTACGTTATGTAGTCTGTGTTTGTGACGTGTACGTTATGTAGTCTGTGTTTGTGACGTGTACGTTATGTAGTCTGTGTTTGTGACGTGTACGTTATGTAGTCTGTGTTTGTGACGTGTACGTTATGTAGTCTGTGTTTGTGACGTGTACGTTATGTAGTCTGTGTTTGTGACGTGTACGTTATGTAGTCTGTGTTTGTGACGTGTACGTTATGTAGTCTGTGTTTGTGACGTGTACGTTATGTAGTCTGGGTTTGTGACGTGTACGTTATGTAGTCTGTGTTTGTGACGTGTACGTTATGTAGTCTGTGCATATATATATATATATATATATATATATATATATATATATATGATATATATATAGCAAAACAACCACGGGGGAGTAGAATGATAGCTCTAGATCTTTCGTGTTGCAATAAAAACATCAGGAGCTTGCAAAGTTGTAGTAGAAAGGAGGATGCCCGAGCTAATATGATGCCAGGGGATGTATTCACTGGAGTGAGGGAGGACGGGAGAGAGAGAAGGGAACAGGAAGTGCCCCCAGGCATACCAGTGCCCATAGCCAGAAGGATGAATATTATAGCATGAAAAATCCACAAGCATGTTAAAGCAATAGTAGCCTAAACAGAAAGAAACGTGGCAATAATAAAAATTCGGTCACGTTCTTTTTTGATGTAAGTAAATTTACATACATAATTATATTGTCAGTGATATAGAAGTCACTGGTAATTATGGACTAAGCTTCCTTCGGCTGGTCCGAATATCCTCATTACCCAAGTGATAGTAACTGCAGCACTGCTGTTAGGTAACTGTGGTAGTTACTGAACCATGGTGGAATACCTGACATTATCTTCATGACACCACAATAGTCTTCTGGCTCAGCCTGACACATTGTCAACTCCACGACCCATCCAGTGTCATGGAAAATGACAGGAGAATCATGGATATATTAGTGGAACAAAAGTTATCACAAAGAATAGTGTAGCAACACTGCTGGTGTTCCCACAACGTAACTATCATATAGAATAGTGTAGCAACACTGCTGGTGTTCCCACAATGTAACTATCATATAGAATAGTGTAGCAACACTGCTGGTGTTCCCACAATGTAACTATCATATAGAATAGTGTAGCAACACTGCTGGTGTTCCCACAATGTAACTATCATATAGAATAGTGTAGCAACACACTGCTGGTGTTCCCACAATGTAACTATCATAGAATAGTGTAGCAACACTGCTGGTGTTCCCACAATGTAACTATCATAGAATAGTGTAGCAACACTGCTGGTGTTCCCACAATGTAACTATCATATAGAATAGTGTAGTAACACTTCTGGTGTTCCCACAATGTAACTATCATATAGAATAGTGTAGCAACACTGCTGGTGTTCCCACAATGTAACTATCATATAGAATAGTGTAGCAACACACTGCTGGTGTTCCCACAATGTAACTATCATATAGAATAGTGTAACAACACTGCTGGTGTTCCCACAATGTAACTATCATATAGAATAGTGTAGCAACACTGCTGGTGTTCCCACAATGTAACTATCATATAGAATAGTGTAGCAACACTACTGGTGTTCCCACAATGTAGCTATCATATAGAATAGTGTAGCAACACTGCTGGTGTTCCCACAATGTAACTATCATATAGAATAGTGTAGCAACACTACTGGTGTTCCCACAATGTAACTATCATATAGAATAGTGTAGCAACACTGCTGGTGTTCCCACAATGTAACTATCATATAGCAACACATTGCTAACGTACACATTTCTACTGGAAGAAAAATTGACTAACAACCCAACGCTACCTCTAACCCCACTTTCTCCTACCCCCTTCATTCCCCCTTCCCTCCCGCTTCCCCCTTCCCTCCCCCTTCCCCGACACAGAAAATAGAGTCTGCAAGTGGGAAGGTTTGCAAATGCATTTCAGTTTGCTAGATAATGATGCGTGTAATAATGTTTGCAAGAGTGAATGTCAGACCAGCACGTAACTTACCAGGGATGGCCAGACACAACCCAGGGCTCACGTTGATAGCCAGGGCTGGCCAAACACAGCCCAGGGCTCGTGTTAACAGTCAGAGCTGTCTCGTGTTGATAGTTAGGTCTTCCCTCACACAGCCCAGGGCTCATGTTGATAGGCAGGGCTGGACACACAGCCTAGGCTCGTGTTGAGAGCTCAGGGATCGTGTTCTCAATCCACACACACACACTATATATATATAAATATATATATATATATATATATATATATATATATATATATATATATTGCATACACACTTCGCAACGCTTGTAAAGTGTCTATTATTTATATTAAGTAGTATACACTGTTATATTTAGATACCTGTGTGTACCTTTGGTACTCTTGGTACTCGTGGACAAAGGGGGCGTTGATGTGCCTCGGTATCATGGAAGAAAGGGGTGATTCAACCCCCATTTTCTTTTATTTCTCTGTTTGGGAAGTGCAATGTTATGATGATTCTCCCCTTTGTCCCTCTCCCATCACACTGGATAACAGTCATTTCCCTTTCTCATTTCTCTTTCTCACCAGAAATTATTTTTTTCTTTTTTTTCTCCTCATTAGAAATGGTCATTTCTTTGTTTCTTGCGAGAAATTCGGCTTTTGTGGCTGAATTTTGACTCGTTTCTATTAAGCACTATTATGGCACTGGTCTGCTACCCTTATGTTGCACTTGGTGTCACGGGGTTGGTAACGTAATCAGCTCACACACTGACGTAAGTGGTTCGATACCCGGAACAGGTGGATACATAAGCACGTATTTCATAAAGATACCTGCTGTCCCTATGGGTTGCATCCTGGGGACAAAATTAACCTAAGTTGTGGGAAATGCTCTACATAACCAGGGACTTTCTATATAGTATGTCACTGATCTCAGCTATGGTCTGTATACGTTGTATCATGTACTTGAGGTATAAACCTCAGTAATAAATACCGACAAGTAGGTTGGAGAAAAACACGTAAGCAAACACTAGGACACGGACCTGCCTTGTACGGGTCAGTAGGCCTTCTGCAGTGTTCCTCCATTCTTATGTTCTTATATAAATTAGAAAACGTCTCGGTCCTGGGACCTTGATCATTTCTAACATACAGAGGTTGAAAGAAATATATATATATATATATATATATATATATATATATATATATATATATATATATATATATATATATATAATATTATATTTTTTTATTAACACATCGGCCGATTCCCACCAAGGCAGGGTGGCCCGAAAAAGAAAAACTTTCATCATCATTCACTCCATCACTGTCTTGCCAGAGGGGTGCTTTACACTACAGTTATAAAACTGCAACATTAACACCCTCCTTCAGAGTGCCGGCACTGTACTTCCCATCTCCAGAACTCAAGTCCGGCCTGCCGGTTTCCTGAATCCCTTCATAAATGTTACTTTGCTCACACTCCAACAGCACGTCAAGTATTAAAAACCATGTGCCTCCATTCACTCCTATCAAATACGCTCACACATGCTTGCTGGAAGTCCAACCCCCTTGCACACAAACTTCCTTACCCCTCCCTCCAACCTTTCCTAGGCCAGACCCCTACCCCGCCTTCCTCCACTACAGATTTATACACTCTCGAAGTCACTCTGTCTCGTTCCATTTCTCTACATGTCCAAACCACCTCAACAACCCCTCCTCAACAACCCTCCTCAGCTTTCTGGACAATCGTTTTGGTAATCACGCACCTCCTCCTAATTTCCAAACTCCGAATTCTCTGCATTATATTCACACCACACATTGACCTCAGACACGACATCTCCAATGCCTCCAGCCTTCTCCTCGTTGCAACATTCATCACCCATGCTTCACACCCATATAAGAGCGTTGGTATAACTATACTCTCATACATTCCCTCTTACTTCCATGGACAAAGTTCTTTGTCTCCACAGACTCCGAAGTGCTCCACTCACCCTTTTCCCCTCATCAATTCTATGATTCACCTCATCCTTCATAGACCCATCTGCTGACATGTCCACTCCCAAATATCTGAATACATTCACCTCCTCCATACTCTCTCCCTCCAATCTGATATCCAATCTTTCGTCACCTATTCTTTTTGTTATCCTCATCACCTTACTCTTTCCTATATTCACTTTCAATTTTCTTCTTTTACACACCCTACCAAATTCATCCACCAACCTCTGCAACTTCTCTTCAGAATCTCCCAAAAGCACAGTGTCATCAGCAAAAAGCAACTGTGACAGCTCCCACTTTGTATTTGATTATTTATCTTTTAACCCCACACCTCTTGCCAAGACCCTCGCATTCACTTGTCTTACAACCCCATCTATAAATATATTGAACAACCACTGTGACATCACACATCCTTGTCTAAGGCCCACTTTTACTGGGAAATAGTCCCCCTCCCACCTACACACTCTAACCTGAGCCTCACTATCCTCATAAAACTCTTCACTGCTTTCAGTAACCTACCTCCTATTCCATACACCTGCAACATTTGCCACATTGCCCCTTCCCCTATCCACCCTATCATACGCCTTTTCCAAATCCACAAATGGCACAAAAACCTCTTTACCCTTATCCAAATACTGTTCACCTATATGTTTCACTGTAAACACTTGGTCTACACACCCCTACCTTTCCTAAACCACCTTGTTCATCTGCTATCCTGCTTTCTGCCTTACTCTTAATTCTTTCAATAATAACTCTACCATACACTTTACCAGGTACACTCAACAGACTTATTCCCTATAATTTTTGCACTCTCTTTGTCCCCTTTGCCTTTATACAAAGGAACAATACACGCTCTCTGCCAATCCTTAGGTACCTTACCCTCTTCCATACATTTATTAAATAATAGCACCAACCACTCCAAAATTATATCCCCACCTGCTTCTAACATTTCTATCTTTATCCCATCAATCCCAGCTGCTTTACCCCCCTTTCATTCTACCCACTGCCTCACGAACTTTCCCCACACTCACAACTGGCTCTTCCACACTTCTACAAGATGTTATTCCTCCTTGCCATATACACGAAATCACAGCTTCCCTGTCTTCATCAACATTTAACAACTCCTCAAAATATTCTCTCCCTCTTCCCGATACCTCTAACTCTCCATTTAATAATTCTCCTCTCCTATTTTTAACTGTCAAATCCATTTGTTCCCTAGGCTTCCTCAACTTATTAATCTCACTCCAAAACTTTTTTTTATTTTCAACAAAATTTGTTGATAATATCTCACCCACTCTTTCATTTGCTCTCTTTTTACATTTCTTCACCACTCTCTTAACCTCTCTTTTTCTCTCCATATACTCTTCCCTCCTTGCATCACTTCTACTTTGTAAAAACCTCTCATATGCTAACTTTTTCTCCCTTACTACTCTCTTTACATCAAACTTCTGCTGAACACTCTAACATTACATTTTTAAATCTACCCCATACATCTTTGACCCCATTGCCTACACTCTCACTAGCCCATCTATCCTCCAATAGTTGTTTATATCTTACCCTAACTGCCTCCTCTTTAGTTTATAAACCTTCACCTCTCTCTTACTTACTGCTTCTATTTTCCTTGTATCCCATCTACCTTTACTCCCACTGTAGCTATAACTAAAAAGTGATCTGATATATCTGTGGCTCCTCTATAAACATGTACATCCTGAAGTCTACTCAACAGTCTTTTATCTACCAATACATAGTCCAACAAACTACTGTCATTACGCCCTACATCATAATTTATATACTTATTTATCCTCTTTTCTTAAAATATGTATTACCTATAACTAAACCCTTTCTATACAAAGTTCAATCAAAGGGCTCCCATTATCATTTACACCTGGCACCCCAAACTACCTACTACACCCTCTCTGCATGTTTCTCCCAATTTAGCATTTAGGTCCCCTACCACAATTACTCTCTCATTTGGTTCAAAAGTTCCTATACATTCGCTTAACATCTCCCAAAATCTCTCCTCCCCACACTCCTCTCTTCCAGGTGCATACACGTATATATATATATATATATATATATATATATATATATATATATATATATATATATATATATATATATATATATATATATATATATATATATATATATATATATATTCCTTTTATTTGTGTGTGCATGTGAATGTCAGTTTTGAGAGGAGTGTTGTTTGAACATAGAGGGCGAGGCATCTTTTATGTATTTTTCCCAGCCTTACTGACGTGTTTCACTCTGTGTGTGGAATGGGGCGGAAATGATCCATAAGTTATTGTAGATAGCCGGGATTTTTCATGTCTTTAAAGAGTGGTTTTAATGGAGTTTGTGATAGTTGGGGAGAGGATTGGGCCAGCAGCAGCAGGTGATGCAGCAGCAATAGGAGCAGCAGAAGCAGAAGCAACAGCATTAGGAGCAGCAGTTGCTGCAACAGAAGTAGCAGTATTTGGATGACTTGCTCCAAGCAGACTGTAATAAAATCCATTTATTACCTCTACACACTCCTTCCTATCCTCTATACACACCCCATTCTATCCCCTCTACAAACACACCCCATTCTATCCCTCCACACACACCCCATTCTATCCCTCCACCACACACACCCCATTCTATCCTCCACACACACACACCCCATTCTATCCCCTCCACACACACACCCCATTCTATCCCCTCCACACACACACCCCATTCTATCCCCCCACACACACACCCCATTCTATCCTCCCACACACACACACCCCATTCTATCCTCCACACACACACCCCATTCTATCCCCTCCACACACACCCCATTCTATCCCCTCCACACACACCCCATCCTATCCCCTCCACACACACCCCATCCTATCCCCTCCACACAAACCCCATTCTATCCCCTCCACACACACCCCATTCTATCCCCTCCACACACACCCCATTCTATCCCCTCCACACACCCACCATCCCTCCACCACACCATTCTATCCCCTCCACACACACACACCCAATTCTATCCCCTCCACACCCCATTCTCCCCTCCACACACACCCAATTCTATCCCTCCACACACACACCCAATTCTATCCCCTCCACACACACACACCCAATTCTATCCCCTCCACACACACACACCCAATTCTATCCCCTCCACACACACACACCCAATTCTATCCCCTCCACACACACACCCAATTCTATCCCCTCCACACACACACACCCAATTCTATCCCCCCACACACACACACCCATTATTCCCTCCACACACACACACCCAATTCTATCCCTCCACACACACACACCCAATTATATCCCTCCACACACACACCCAATTATATCCCTCCACACACACACCCATTTTCCTCCCCACACACACACCCAATTCTATCCCCTCCACACACACACACCCCATTCTATCCCTCCACACCACACACACCCAATTCTATCCCTCCACACACACACACACACACCCAATTCTATCCCCTCCACACACACACACACACAACACCACCTTCTTCCCTCCACACACACCCAATTCTATCCCCTCCACACACACACAAGTTCTATCCCTCCACACACACACACCCAATTCTATCCCCTCCACACACACCCCACCCATTCTTCCCCCACACACACACCCAATTCTATCCCTCACACACACACACCCAATTCTATCCCCCCCACACACACACCCAATTCTATCCCCTCCACACACACACACCCATTATCCTCCCCACACACACACACCCACCCCATCCCCTCACACACACACACCCAATTCTTCCCCCACACACACACCAAATTCTATCCCTCCACACACACACACCCAATTCTATCCCTCCACACACACACACCCAATTCCCTTTCCCCCACACACACACACCCAATTCTTCCCCTCCACACACACACACACCCACCCATCCTCCACACACACCCATTCTATCCCCTCCACACACACACACCCATTATCCTCACACACACACACCCAATTCTATCCCTTCCCCACACACACACCCCAAATTTTATCCTCCACACACACACACCCACTCCTATCCCCTCTACACACACACCCCATTCTATCCCCTCCACACACACCCCATCCTATCCCCACTACACACACCCCATCCTATCCCCTCTACACACACCCTATCCTATCCTCCACACACACCCCATCCTATCCCCTCTACACACACCAATAAATTAACAATATATAGGATAATGAGCGAAACATTTCAAAAACAAACACATCTATGTGGTGCACAAGTCTCATTGGTCTGTTGCAACATAACAGCGTGTTGCAGGTGCAACATAACAGCGTGTTGCAGGTGCAACATAACAGCGTGTTGCAGGTGCAACATAACAGCGTGTTGCAGGTGCAACATAACAGCGTGTTGCAGGTGCAACATAACATCGTGTTGCAGGTGCTACATAACAGCGTATTGCAGGTGCAACATAGCGTGTTGGAGGTGCAACATAACAGCATGTTGCAGGTACAACATAACAGCGTGTTGCAGGTGCAACAAAACACTGACCAATCTATTTTATCTATTTCATCTTATTAAATATATTTCGTCGATTATTTTAGTCATTACCCATTTAGTCGATTAAATCTATTTAAATTAAAAACTATTTAGTCGAATAAAACTATTTAGTCGATTAAAGCTATTTAGTCTATTACAGGTATTTCGTCTATTTCGAGGATGGTCGTTAGTTTACAAGTTCAGTGTTAAGATACATGTATTTTTTACTCCATTTATAATGTATTTGAAAATAATAGTAACTATATCTAAGGGAAATTTTATTTATAACCAAGACTAACATTGCAAACTCCTGAAAATGTGTTAATTGTAACGGGCCTAGAGCTGTCATTAACTCCCCCTGTTATTATATAATATATATATATATATATATATATATATATATATATATATATATATATATATATATATATATATATATATATATATATGTCGTGCGATTAGGTAACTTGGATTTGGCTTAAATTGGCTCACCTTGCCAACAAGACAAGTGAAAATTTGTGTATGCAATAATTTCAAAATCATTCTGAACATAACGAAAATATATTTCATTGTGTTTGTTTAATATTAAATTAATGTTAACGTATCTAAAATATATTTAGTTGGGTTAGGGTAAATTAAATTGCGCTTGTTGTAATAAGGTTAGGTAGGTTTTCAAAGTTTCTCTTGGTACAAAATTATAAATACTTACATTAACATAAATGAAAAAAATATCTTTAAACGTATAAGAAAAATTTTAGAAAGGACTTAATTTTAGATGAGCTCTGCTAATTGACCAGTTTTACCTAATCGACAGACAATATATATATATATATATATATAATATATATATATATATATATATATATAACACACACACACACAACATAATGTGAGTAGTCACGAAGCGCTTGGAATTCCTCTATTTTTCATAGTGGTTGTCTTATATATATATATATATATATATATATATATATATATATATATATATATATATATATATATATATATATATATATGAAGAGAGAGAGAGAGAGAGAGAGAGAAGAAGAGAGAGACAGACAGACAAACACAGAGACACAGAGTGAATGCGTACTGCAGGAATAAATCTAGAACTCTCTCTCTCTCTCTCCTGAACAGTTACATAATTTTTCAACTTTTCTGAGGATAGACTGGCAGCCAGCAGAAGGCCTCAGTCACATCACCCTTACCAAACCAACTCCTCCCGACCTTCACACTTAAAAAAAAAAAAAAAATTCTATCACCTGCCATCAGCTAATTCCCAGAGCGTAATCTAGAGCATTAGAGCAAATTAGTTCTGCTAATTTTATTTTTACAAATCGAAACTGAGCTGCCAGGTCCATGTCTCACCTGCCAGCTATTACCCATGAAAGTGTATTCTCAACTCATTAGCTTCTAAATGAGCTAACTCAACAAATACTAATTTCCTGTCTGGTTTTTCTCCAGTGCCTTTAATATTACCTGGGAATATTAACCTGGGAATATTACCTTGGAGTTTTACCAGGAATTATTGCCTAGGAATATTATCTGGGATTATTGCATGGGAATTTTATCAGAGAATATTACCTGGGATTTTGACCTGGGAATATTACCAGAGAATATTACCTGGAAGTTTAACCAGGAAATATTGGCTAGGAATATTACCAGAGAATATTACCTAGGAGTTTGACCTGGAAATATTATCTGGAATTATTACATGGGAATTTTAGCAGATAATATTACCTGGGAGTTTGCCCTGGGAATATTATCTGGGAGATTTAGATGAGGATTTTACCTTGGAATATTTCATGGGAATATTACCTGATATTACCTGGGAATATTGCATGAAGAATATTACTTGGGGAATATTACCTGGGAATATTTCCTAGAAGTTTAATTGGGAATACCTAGGAGTTTTAATTGGGAATACCTAGGAGTTTTAATTGGGAATACCTAGGAGTTTTAATTGGGAATACCTAGGAGTTTTAATTGGGAATACCTAGGAGTTTTAATTGGGAATACCTAGGAGTTTTAATTGGGAATACCTAGGAGTTTTAATTGGGAATACCTAGGAGTTTTAATTGGGAATACCTAGGAGTTTTAATTGGGAATACCTAGGAGTTTTAATTGGGAATACCTAGGAGTTTTAATTGGGAATACCTAGGAGTTTTAATTGGGAATACCTAGGAGTTTTAATTGGGAATACCTAGGAGTTTTAATTGGGAATACCTAGGAGTTTTAATTGGGAATACCTAGGAGTTTAATTGGGAATATAGGAGTTTAATTGGAATTGAATATTACCTATGAATTTGGAAAAATATTTCCTAAGAA
>WNWK01007629.1:0-7500 GCA_009830355.1 Cherax destructor | reverse complement strand
GAATAATGGGCCCCATTTTTTAATTCTTGCATCTCCTGTCCTGTAGTGACCGAATAATGGAGGGAGAGAGAAAGGGAGGGGAGAGAGAGAGAGAGAGAGGGGAGAGAGAGAGAGAGAGAGAGAGAGAGAGAGAGAGAGAGAGAGAGAGAGAGTTCTCTTATTTAATCTCCAGAGTAACTAGGTGACAGGCCAGGTACCTAGGTACGGTACCTACTACCACCTAGCCACAAAGATTCAATCGTAAACACAGGCTGAGTCCGTCTCATTGAAGGGCTCTTGATTCGAGGGCGTGGAGCTGCATGCTATGAAATAGGTTGTCTAGAAAATAGTAGGTAGAAATTCCTGAACTGCTCCTACAAATAGGTAATACAAATAGGTTACTACAAATGGGTTTTTATATGTAATTACAAAGTACATATAAGTTACTAATTAGTTACAAATTAGCAGCAAAAATACATACGTAGCTATAAATAGGGTATTACATATAAGGTGCCATTTTTAAAGCTGCGCTTCTAGTGTACTCACCTAGTTGTGGTTGCAGGGGTCGATTTACAGCTCCTGGCCCCGCCTCTTCACTGGTCGCTACTATGTCACTCTTCCTGCTCCATGAGCTTTATCATACATTTTGTGTGTGTGTGTGTATGTGTGTGTACTCACCTAATTGTGGTTGCAGGGGTCGATTCACAGCTCCTGGCCCCGCCTCTTCACTGGTCGTGTGTGTGTGTGTGTGTGTGTGTTCATTACACTGTAATGAAGTACAGTGGCTGAAATCAGATGTAATTACCATTTATCCTTCTGATTTACAAATTATCCTGCTGGGATGCTTCATTTATCTTTAAGTTTCCTAACTCCAACTTCATGTTCTCTTCTCATTCTCCTCTCCTTCTCTTCTTCCTCCTCTTCCTCCCTTCGGCACTGTTCTTTGGTTTGTCTTTGTATTTTTCTACCTTCCCTCTTCTTAATCCACTAATTCAATCATTTCTCTCTCTCTCTCTCTCTCTCTCTCTCTCTCTCTCTCTCTCTCTCTCTCTCTCTCTCTCTCTTTCACTCTCCATCTCTCAGGCAATAGATTTCTCTCTTGAACCAACGATGCTCAGTTGGTAACGCTCCCGCCTTATGTACTGAGGGTCCGTGGTTCGATCCCCGGCACGAGTGGAAACGTTGGGTATGTTTCCTTACTCCTGCTGTCACCGTTCACCTAGCAGTAAGTAGGTACCTGGGTGTTAGTGGACTAGGGTGGGTGGCATCCTGGGGCTGGCCTTTGTAATGAGCTAGGATAACCTATCTTAGCTTATGAGCTAAGATAACAAATCTTAGCCTCTAAATAAGCAAAGATAAGAGAACTTCTAAATGACCTAACAGAGCCTCTAAATGAGCTAAGATAACAGATCTTAGCTTGTAAATTCAACTTTTTAAGAAAAAGGCTTCAGTATGATGCTGTTCCTGCTGCTGTTACTGTTGTTCCTGCTGTTGCTGGCCCGTCGGCACAGCTTCTGCTTCTAATAATTGATATAAGAGTCCCAGGGACGGGTAAATGGCCCAAGAAAAGGCCCCCAGCCGTGGTAAAAATGGCCAGCGACCCTCTCTCATTGGGAATCGAACGCCGACACAGGGAATACATAAGAAAAATGTGCCGGTGTCCGATTCCCTACCTTGCGACTTCGCTTATAGACATACGCATACAGCTCCTTTTAACGCATTTTCATTAAGGCCTATCATACGCACGTGCGTTTCAACGCATACGCATCGCGACAAGCCACATCGAACTGAATATAACGAAGAGGTGGGTAAGACGAAGCGGAAGCCGGGGATTCAAGAGAGGTTTGGGGCACGGGTAGGCGGTACCGGGGGGTGCCGGGAGGTGGTCAGCTGGTCCCCGGTAATTACCGGCAACCTCATCAACAGGTTTGGCGGGGTAGTATTTGTACTTGATAACCCTTAAAGCACTCTTGTGCGTGGTCACCGCGAATTTCAAGCCTAGTTTAGGCGTGATAAGTTGCGGTGGACAGCGTGGTTGAGAATAGCGTAAAGATAGCGTAGTTTAGGATATCATAAGGACAGCGTAGTTTAGGATAGTGCAGTTGAGGAAAGCGTAAGGATAGCCTAAGATAGCGTAGTTGAATACGGCATAAGGATACCATAGTTGAGGATAGAATTGCGGTGAATAGCGAAGCTGTGGTTAATGAGGTTAGACGGTTAATGGGGTTTAAAGTCTATCTACTACATGAGGGTCAAAGACTGGGTGGTTGGTTAATGGGTTTGAAATTCTATACTACACGAGGGTCAGTAAGGCTGCATGTCACTTGTACGGCAGTAATCAAGAATTCTTAAATACCTAAAACAGCGATTAAAGGAAACTTTGTATACATATACACCGACAGATATACACCTCTCAGTGTATATTCCTTTTAAAGTATTTAAATCAATGTTACATATAGTAAGGCCGAGGGACTGATCACCTCCAGTGTTTCAGTCGCCTCTGTATTCGACTGAAGAGGCCTTCTCTGAAGGTGAAAAGTTTCATCAGGAAAGATACCCAAGTGTTGCACATGTGTCCTACTCGAATTAAGGTCCATTTCTGCAAGACACACAAACACACACACACGCACACACACACTGCAAAATTGAAAAAGAGGATGGAGGAGGAGAAGAAATGGGAGTCACAAGTCGAAGCTGCAGAAGCCATTATAAGGGCCCTAGAATATGAGGTAAATAGATTCAAGTGAGGAGACAGCATCTGAAGCTGGTACACCCTACTGAACGAGAAATGAAGGAGACATAACTTATGCTAAGGCCCTATCAGCCCACCAAGCAGGGCAGAGGAATGAAGGGGGAGAGCAGTTGGGAGCAGGGATAGTAGTAAGGGAGATGGGGAGTGGGATAGGTCACAGGCAGAGGCACGACCATGCCACCAAGAGCTACAGGAAAAAAATAAGGGAGACAATGGCCATGTGCAAATGAGACCCAGAGACACAGAGGGAAAAGCAATGGGAGGAGGAGAGGGAAAAGACAGTGTTTATTCATGGGCT
Source organism: Cherax destructor (assembly GCA_009830355.1). Lineage (NCBI taxonomy): Eukaryota > Metazoa > Arthropoda > Malacostraca > Decapoda > Parastacidae > Cherax > Cherax destructor. Next base: position 4,471 of record WNWK01007629.1, on the reverse strand, counting down.
TCAGGAGAGCGAGGGGAGGACACACAATGAAAGACGGTAGGAAGAACCGGAGATTGAAAAAATAAAATAAATTGGTGAGGAGGACATGACTGAGATAGTAAATATTCAGAGAATAGGGGGAGGGGGTACTTGAAGGGAAGACATCAGCCGGTCAAGCTGATTCTCATAACATAAACAATGTGGAACAGGATCCTGCAAGAGAAAGCACGGGTGAAGGAATCGTCAACATACAAGAGGGTGTTCCTAGACTGAGTCAGAACAAAAACAGAATGACAGCAGCTAAGGGAGAGGACACAGAAGCAAAAGGGGCTAGGAAGAGAAACATGGACAGAAACAGCAGAGGACAACCATAGCAGGGCAGAAAATAAGCACAAGCACACACAGATCCACTCCTAGAACCCCACAACCAAACACGCTATCCCAACACAAACCACAATCCGCACTTACATCCCCACAACACACTACACTGTAGAATCCAAAAGCACACCACTAGGTCCCCCACCCTCACAGACCCTCCATAACACAGTGTTGGAGAGGAAACTGAAGGTATGGTACACCAAAGCTGATGGAATAATGAATAAGTGGGAGGAGTGGCATGAAAGAGTTAAAGAGGCATCACCAGACATAATAGCTCCCACAGAAACCAAGCTCACAGGAATAACAGATGCCATCTTTCCAACAGGATATCAGATCCTGAGGAAAGACAGAGGGAACAGAGGGAATGGAGGAGGGCACTGCTCATCAAAAACCGATGAGATTATGATGAGCTGGAGAGAGGAGACAGAGATTACATGATAGGAACAGTTCAATCTGGAGGTCTCAAGGTGGTAATTGCAATGATGTATAATTCACCACAGAACAGCAGGAGGCTAAGGCAAGAGTAGGATGAGAGCAATAGAGCGATGGTTGACACACTGGCGCAAGTGGCCAGAAGGGCTCATGCGAGTAGGGCAAAGCTGCTGATTATGGGCGATTTCATCCACAAGGAAATCGACAAGGAGAACTTGGAGCCACATGGCAGTCCAGAAATGTGGAGGCTAAGATGATAGAGGTGGTACTGGAAAACCTCATGTACCAACACGTAAGGGACACTACCAGAAAGGGAGAGGAGAGGATGAACCAGCGAGACTGGACCTAGTATTCACCTTGAGTAGTGCAGATATGGAGGACATCACATATGAAAGACCCCTCAGGGCCAGTGATCACATGGTTTTGATCTTCGAATACATAGTAAAGTTAAAAGTGGAGAGGGAAGCAGGAAGGGCAAGACGAATGAAGCCAAACAACAAGAAAGGAGACTATGCAGGCATGAAGAATTTCCTTTATGGGGTTCAGTGGGACACAGAACTGGCAGGGAAGTCAGTAAACGGGATGATGGAATATGTAACAACAATATGCAAGGAAGCTGAGGAGAGGTTAGTACGAAAGGGTAACAGAAATAACGAGAAGGCCAGGATGAGCCTTTGGTTTACCCAAAGGTGTAGGGAGGCCAAAACCTAGTGTGCTAGAGAATGGAAGAAGTATAGAAAGCAAAGGACCCAGGAGAATAAGGAGAACAGTCGCAGAGCCAGATATGAAATATGCACAGGTAAGAAGAGAGGCCCAGCGACAATACGAAAATTACATAGCAGCAAAAGCTAAATCTGACCCAAAGCTATTGTACAGCCACATCAGGAGAAAAAAAACAGTCAAGGACCAGGTAATCAGGCTGAGGAAGGAAGGAGGGGAGGTCACAAGAAACGACCACGAAGTATGCGAGGAGCTCAACATGATATTCAAAGAAGTGTTCACAGTGGAGAGAGACGGAAAGGTGGGGTACAACATCAAGTGTTGGACACAAAACATGAAACCGAGGATGAAGTGAAGAGGCTGCTAAGCGAGCTAGATACCTCAAAGGCGATGGGGCAGGATAACATCTCTCCCTGGGTTCTAAGAGAGGCGCTATGTGTGCCACTAACAACAATCTTCAACACATCTATCGAAACAGGGAGACTACCTGAGGTATGGAAGACAGCAAATGTAGTCCCAATTTTTAAAAAAGGAGAAAGACATGAAGTACTAAACTACAGACCAGAGTCACTGACATGTATAGTATGCAAAGTCATGGATAAGATTATCAGAAGAAGAGTGGTGGAACACCTAGAAAGGAATGAGCTTATCAACGACACCCAACACGGTTTCAGGGACGGGAAATCCGGTATCACAAACCTACTAGAGTTCTATGACAAGGTGACAGCAGTAAGACAAGACAGATGGGTAGATTGCATTTTCTAGGACTGCAAGACTTTCAACAGATTTCCACACAAGAGACAGGAAAGACACTGTAATGGATCAGGGAATACCTGTCAGGAAGACAGCAGCGAGTCATGGTTCGTGGCAAGGTGTCAGAGTGGGCGTCTGTGACGGTGCTGTTTCTGGTATTTGTGAACATGACGGAAGGAATAGACTCCGAAGTGTCCCTGTTTCCAGATGATGTGAAGTTGATGAGAATTCAATCGGACGAGGACCAGGCAGAACTAGAGGGATCTAGAGAGGATGCAAGCCTGGTCCAGCAACAGGCTACTGGAGTTCAACCACACCAAGTGCAAAGACCACAAACGTAATTCAAGGAAAAGGATCTTGGCATGAGTATAATACCGAGTACATCACACACACAGCAGCATACACATAGACATAGATACACACACACACGCGCGACACACACACACAAGCTTTGATTACACAGAGTTACAAGTGGAGGGAGAGGCAGATAGGGCCAGAAGAATTCAATCGGACGAGGACCAGGCAGAATTAGAGGGATCTGGACAGGCTGCATGACTGGTCCAGCAATTGGCTCCTGGAGTTCAACCCCACCAAGTGCAAAGTCATGAATATTGGGGAAGGGCAAAGAAGACCGCAGACGGAGTACAGTCTAGGGGGCCAGAGACTACAAACCTCACCCAAGGAAAAATATCTTGGGGTGAGTATAATACCAGGCACATCTCCTGAGACGCACATCAACCAAATAACTGCTGCAGCATACGGGCGCCTAGCAAACCTAAGAACAGCATTCCGACATCTTAATAAGAAATCGTTCAGAACCCTGTACACTGTGTACGTTAGGCCCATACTGGAGTATGCAGCACCAGTTTGGAACCCACACCTAGTTAAGCACAAATAAACTAGAGAAAGTGCAAAAGGTTTGCAACATGACTAGTTCCGGAGCTACGGGGTATGTCCTACGAGGAGAGGTTAAGGGAAATCGACCTGACGACATTGGAGGACAGGAGAGAAAGGGGGAGACATGATAACGACATATAAAATACTGAGAAGAATTGACAAGGTGGACAGAGACAGAATGTTCCAGAGATGGGACACAGCAACAAGGGGACACAGTTGGAAGTTGAAGACTCAGATGAATCACAGGATGTTTTGAAGTATTTCTTCAGTCACAGAGTGGTCAGGAAGTGGAATAGCTTGGGAAGCGATGTAGTGGAGGCAGAATCCATTCATAGCTTTAAGAAGAGGTATGATAAGGCTCATAGCGAAGGGAGAGTGACCCAGTAGCGGCCGGTGAAGAGGCGGGGACAGGAGCCATGACTCGACCCCTGGAACCACAACTAGGTGAGTACAACTAGGCGAGTACACACACACACAGTACACACACACATGCATATAAAGAAATCATTTCATCTCAGAGATTTAATGCAAACCTTCACCCATGAATTATGGGACTGAGGCAAGGAAATTACCTCATAAATTGTGGTACGTTTTATAGTCTAGCTATTGAAAAGTGAAGATGTCAGTGTGTGTGTGTATGTGTGTGTCTGTGTGTGTGGTGCGGTGTGTGTGGTGCGGTGTGTGTATGTTGCGGTGTGTGTGTGTTGCGGTGTGTGTGCGGTGTGTGTGTGGTGTGTGTGTGGTGCGGTGTGTGTGGTGCGGTGTGTGTTTGTGTGTGTGTATCTGTGTGTGTGGTGCGGTGTGTGTGGTGTGGTGCGGTGTGTGTGGTGCAGTGCGGTGTTAGTTACCATTTTGTCCTAGGCACATGTCGATTAGACACTAGGCCTGTTGTATGTATGTGTGTGTGTGTGTGTGTGTGTGTGTGTGTGTGTGTGTGTGTTGTGTAACGAAACACTTCGAAATGTTTCGGCCCCGCCGGATGTGAACCCGGCCCTCCGTGCGTGAAGCAAGAGCGCTAGCCACCATGCCATCGGGGGTGTGTGTGTGTGTGGTGCGGTGTGTGTGGTACGGTTGGTGCGGTGCGTGTGGTGCGTGTGGTGCGGTGCGTGTGGTGCGGTGTGTGTGGTGCGGGTGTGTGGTGCGGTGTGTGTGGTGCGTGTGGTGCGGTGTGTGTGGTGCGGTGTGTGTGGTGCGGTGTGTGGTGTGTGTGGTGTGTGTAGTGTATGTGTGTGTGTGTGTGTGTGTGTGTGTGTGTGTGTGTGTGTGTGTGTGTGTGGTGTGTGTGTGTGTGTGTGGTGTGTGTGTGGTGTGT